>JAULBM010058057.1:0-31895 GCA_032357055.1 Geukensia granosissima
AACCGGAGTCCATTCCAAAACCGAAGATGTAAAATTCCACAGAAAATACAAAATGTGAAACTAATAATAAAACACGACAATCGACCTAATCTATTGAAAAAATGGTTAATTTCGTTGGTTTTTCTAATTACTTTAAAATGGAAATATTTATAAGTATAAAAATGGACGTGTGGTAATTATTAGATAAGGTAATGATTGTGGTAAAGACCACCAATAACAATGGTTGCAACAAGAGACCGACAACATTTTAAGTCAGATTTTTCAATAATGCTATTCATTTTTAGGTTTGTTTAGCATTTCTTTTGAAATAACACACTTGAATTGCACTGCAAATAAAAAAGAAGCGGGAGAAATATTTTTCTAGTGGTAAATAAGGTTAAGATGTCAAGGATGACAACGATTATTTTTTCGAAATGGCAACAAAATTTCTGAAACTGTGATGTTAAACAACAAATGTCGGCTGTCACCAATTCTATATGAAGTAGGTGGCCGGTTTTTTTCACTAACTAGCAAGATGCAATATATATTTGATATATAGTCATACAATGTATAATATGTCATACAATGTGTAGTATGTCATAAATGTGTAGTATATCATATAATGTATAGTATTTCATACAATGTGTGGTATGTCATACAATGTGTAGTATTTCAAACAATGTGTAAAATGTCATAAAATGTGTAATATGTCATACATTGCGTACTATGTAATACAATGTGTGGTATGTCATACAATGTGTAGTATGTCATACAATGTGTAGTATGTCATACAATGTGTAGTACGTCATAAATATGTAGTATGTCAGATATATTTACTTATCAAACTGTATTCCGAGAGAAAGTTAACAGCTGCGAAGGCACAATATATAGAGGACACGGTTTAAAAAAAGGAAGTCGGGAGACAAACAAGACCATGGCAAGTGAAATAATGAATCTCGCATAATAATTCTACTCTGAACTAACAGATGAGCATTAGCAATGCTTTATTTTTGCTCATTATGTTAGAAAATTACTGTAAAAATCTTTTTTTACCATCAACGTTCTAATGGTTAAGTATAAACATGAATTTTACAAACTAGAAAAAGCTGTGGTTTAATTTAGCCATGGAGACTTATTCTGATGACATTTTGTCAAGATATGCACATTACAAAAGTTCTGAAAACTATTCATATAATGTATGTTACTCAAAATGTTATATAAATGAAACAATTCAGACGAATATTCACATTCGTTAAAATCCCATTATTTGAGCTTTGAAATTCGCATTTCATTAGATAGAAAACTAAATCCTTTACCCGTCAAAGCAAGAGCAAATGAATTATTTAGGTTCGTTTTTTAAAGAGTCATTAGAACTGAGGACAGGGGTCTGTTAGATTCATTTGCTTGTTTTATAAAGTACTTGAAAATAATGTAAAAATGTTATTTTCTTGTGCATCAATGTTGTCACATGCATTTATATGTATATATGAAACATAAAGTTCTTGATTTTTAATTTTTGATTAGATTTCTATTTTCTCAGACAAAAAGAAAATTTACAAGAATTTTTGCACCACCAAGAAAAAATGTTTTCAAGTACATTTAAAAAAATCGTTCTTTGAAAATAAAAATCTTGTGAGAATATTATCAAAATCGTAAGCATAATATGACTGAACGAATACTGAATAACTATAAGAAAATTTGTGAGCTGTGTGTCCAACCTAAAATGTGCAGGAAGCTAACAAAATTACTCTCATATCCACCAAAAAAGATATATAATATCAAACACCACTTAAAGTACAAGATGGAGAAAATCTCAGACACCAGAGGGTAAGATTTCTATCGTTCTCTGACGAGGCTTGCCGAGTCAGAGAACGATAGAAATCTTACCCGATGGTGTCTGAGATTTTCCAACTTGTATTTTCGGTAGTGTTTGTTTCTTTTTCTCACTTTCTATATCGTAAATATACATATCACTTGCTGAACGCCATTATTTACATTATGTAACATCACAGACAATGAGCGCGTGCAAAAGTTTGCGCTTTTAAAAAATCGAGGTGTTACACAATATAAATATCACAACAAAAGTTAATTCAGCATTTTGTATTTTAATGGGCCTACAATAATTACCGAATGAATTTTAATCACAATTTAATCGATATTATGGTAAGTATCAAGGATAAATGAATTTGGCGGGAATAAATGCGTGTAGCTTGTCTTACACCCCCTGTGTAAGACAGAGAAATCTTTACCCGCGAAAACCATGGATACCATTGTCCGATATGTGAGAAACTGTATTCCAACCCATGAGAAAAACAGAGGCCTTAAACAATGTGGAATACCACTCCTTGTGAAAAGATCTAAATCTCCAAAAATAAAAAATCTTATACCACATATTTCTGGTGTGAGACACTACGAAGCACGACAGACTAATTTAATTTGGTAACACATTCTGATTGTTGCAAATGAACAGTTGACTGTTGGTTTACGTAAAAATATTTCATCATATTCAAAACAAGAATCAATAGATATCAGTGTAACTAGAAGTGGGGGACGGATTAGAACGTTGACGTCATTTCCGTTCGAGGGTAAAGGGAACAGCGGTAATTTGGGTAGTGATGGGTGGTTTTTTTATTTATCTTTCTAAGCGCTTTAACACCTTCTCTTTATCGACACGAAAACTACAAACGGTGTCATTAGCGTGCAGATAGTGCAGCAATTTTCTGAACAAGGTCCCGGTTCAGACTTCCTGTATAATAACCTAGTCATCAACCAGAGGCATATTCATGCCCAGATCAAGTTCTGCAAATGGTAAACGACAAACATTACGGGGGGAGCACAAAAAGGCAACGACTTATGACTGACACTGAAAACTGGCAGGGTTGCAATAAGTCGTGTCTCTTGTAGCGACTAAACTCCAAATTTTCGTTTGTCTATCAAAATCGTCTTTTATTTGCAGGGAGTAACATGATCAGAATTATTCATTAAGGGCTTAAACAGCCCACGCCTTTTTAGGGATCTTACTCGTGGCAGGAACCAATCGGCCAACATCATTGTTTCTCCTCGAAAAAATATCTTCATTTCAGTATAATCTCGCACCAAAATATTTTTCGTAATAACATTTGCTTGCCACAATTGTACAAGATTAATAAGAAAATTGAAGGGCTGATGAAATATGGTCCAAAAACGAGATGGCTTTAAACATAAACATGAACAAAACAAACACTAAAAGATATAAAACAAAAGATGAACAGTACTGTAATTCCCTTTTCCGCGAAAATTACACCCAATTGAACCAATAAACAAAACAAAGTTCATTTATATTCTTTATTGCGGTTGATGAACAACATGTGTGATGCGTTACTGTGTGTTAAAAGACTGTGGTGCTTTTAGACATTCTGAGGAGAGAAGAGAAATATTACAAAATGCCCGGGTATACGTTGTCAACATAAACACACATTCTGAGACAGTAAAAAACTCATACTTATATTTGGTAGTTAAATATATTACCATACAAATCTGCTAAATTTTATATTTTCAACAGATCTGCATGGTAAAATGTTTTATTACCAATATAAGTATGGGATTTTTACTGCGTGGTTGACGTTGTAACTTTATCGGTGTAGAGATCGTTTTTAGCGGATATGAGAGAAGCAAAATATCTTGAATATTGGAATAGTCAAATGACTCACATTTTAAGATAAATTGTTCATGTTTTGTAATTATTATATTTCATGATTTGACAAAAATAGAGGAGTCTGAATTGGGGTTACATCCAAGTTTGAATTAACGTTCAAAACATACCTTGAATTGATATTTGGTAAACGATCTAAATTAAATGGCAAATTCATAGCTTAATTTCATTTACTGGTTTTGTACATTATAGGTGTAAAATTTGAAAAATATCAGATCTGCTTGTTAACTGTCACGACAATTATCTACAGTATCCAGACACAGTGATTGATTGATTGATTGTTGGTTACTTAACGACCAGTGACAAATATTTCATGCATATTCAGGACGAGAACAAAGTTCAACAATAATCAATATCGAAAAGGGGGTGGGATAGGACACAATAGGGCAACGGTTTTTTTACTGTCACTGGAAAAAAGGGAGTGATGGATAGGGACATAAATTTAGCCTTTAGTATCGGCATAAACGTACTCTTTTTTTGAAAACTACAAAAGGTGTCTTTTACGTGCAAGGAGTGTGGCACTCTCCAAACACGTCACCCACTATGGTCCACGGCCAGGCTTTCCGTATTATAACCTGGCAACCCCCGAACGAGAAGGCCTACCCTATCCGCCACCTTTGGGTCGCGCTGGGTCAGCTCTGTGGGGTCGAACCCTGTACACCGCTCCGGTGCCCAGTCCAGACACAGTGAATATCTGCGGTATGAGCTAGTTTACTTGAATATCTGCGGAATGAGCTAGTTTACTTGAAAATCTGCGGTATGAGCTTATTTACTTGAAATAACCCTTAGAAATAATTACGTTTTGTGTATCTTCTTAAATAAACCCCGAAAACTTTTGGATTCAAATAATATCTTGATAATATGCATCACTTGACAAGGTGCAAAAATAATGTTTTCTTTCTTTTTGCATTGATTTATTAATTGCTTCTCCGACAGGCCATGGCATCACGTCAGTGGCATTAACGCCTAATAGATTATGCCACCGATGTGTTTACATACATGTGTGTAATACAAGCGGTTATGCCCCTGCAAGTTTCGTTATTACTGTTTCACGCTAATTAGTCTTTACATTATTAATTAATAACAACATTTTGGGGGAAATAATACAAAAATAACTGCTCGTTATTTACTCTGCAGCAAACAGTTCTGACAGATTGTTAAAATGGTTGAAGTTTGTCAAATTAAATCTATTTCTAATGAATAATGATATTGTTGTTATAATGACCATGTAAAACACGGATATGTTAACATTTTGAGAAATTATTTATCAATATTTGTCTTCCTTTTTTTGTAAGATTTTTCATTATAACCTTTTCTTTAATGATCTGTAAAGTAGAAATATTCATTTATCACGCAACCCTTGATAATTTCTTTTTGATCAAATGTTACAAGGTAATCAAATATTTGACATTTGATTAAAAAAACTCGGTGCAGCTGTGTCAGGAAGCAAGCTATTTAAATTAGAATTCATCCTACCAGAATATTGCAGGATACAAACACTGTTAATTACATAAATTTGTAATTGATACAGCTTACATTTGACTATTGAAATGAAAATTGCACCAAGATTTGATCCAGTTTCCCCGATCTTAATCCTTAATTAAATGTATTAAATTTTAAAAAGTTAATTTGGTCTCCACAGCTAAATATAGTGTACAAAGGAATGCACTGGGTTTCATTAAATATCAGCTTATGTCACGTCCTTTACTGCACACAATGTTTCAAGAAAATGTTTTCCTGCCGTTTTTACCACCAAGGACGACCAAGTTATAGAAATATGCCGTTCGATTTCTCCTCCTGCATAAAAGTCCTTTATCAACCTCTCAACCATTTGTTCAACCTCTCAACCATTTGTTGGACTGAATTGAATTGACCACCCGATAGCGAGAGAAAAAGATTGCTCGGTTTCTCCGCCTGGGGGTAGAAACCTACGAAAGGGGCGTTCGTTAGTTGAGCAAGATTCTCAACGAAAGTTCTGGGACAAGAACGTTATATCCTTACTCCTGGATTAGAGAATGTCACACTTCCCAGCACTTACAGAATCATTTGCAACAACTCTATATAAAGGATGCGAATATGACCTGTTGCTCGGGCTCAATTGCCTGTCACTGCCAAATCAGTCTAAATTTGGCATCCTATGGCAAGAAAATTCCTCGGTCCGCCACCCAACCCGCCGATTGTATGCTTTATTGCTGTTTACTTGTTTTTGTCCTGAATATGCAGGAAGTATTTGCCGCAGGACGTTGAGCAAACAACAGCCAAACAAATAGCAGCAGTTGGTATCAAGTGAAATTCAGATGTAAAGTGTAAAAATCAAACCCCAAAAACATTTTACAACATAGAAAACCGAAAGGTTCAAGCTTATTGTTCACTTAAAGTTGCTTGATAAATGACAATTGTTGAGTGACAGGAATGGACAATAACATTATTACTGATAAGATCCAAGGAAACTTTTACCAATTTAAGTTGAAGTTGGTTCTGTTTCCAGGCAAAAAGATGTTTAATAATTAAGCCGCTTGTAAAGCATGTTTCGCCTGTGATAAAACCATGGAAGAGGTACATGTACCATGGTAGCAATTTGGCCACTTTCGGACTAGAAGATTAAATGACTAAATGAATATCCATATTAAACTCAGTTCGACAATGGCAGCTAAAATGCTGTTCGGTTAGAGGCAATGGCCATCTAAACGTTTAGTAAGAGACATCTATAGGTTAGTGTCACTTTTAAAATGTTTTAAGAAGAATTTAGTAAATATCCATCAGCTTCTCTGTTAAACCGAGTTGTGACTTGTTCTTTTCGAATACAGGATGCCATTTTGAGAGGGACACCACTTCAAAATCATTCATTGGAAAATTGATTCCAACTGACCAAGGAGTCAAAGACAAGAGAATAATTTACGTGATTTTCCAACAGAGACCAATATTAAACTTAGCTCGGTCGCAGCAGCCATATTAGTTGTTAGATGAGATGCCGGTTGAACTTTTGATAGGGGACACCCTTAAAAACATTTATTTAAGTTTAATTGCACTTCGATCTATAATTTCGACCGGTGAAGAAAGTTGTTTTAACAAATTGAAAAGCAATGTTATGTAATAATGGTCATATGATAGAGGTTATAATTGTATTAGATAATCCTAAACCTATTTAACAACAGATTGATTCTACGTTTAATTGGTCATTTGGAAGTGATTTTCGGGTTATAGAAATTTTAACTTAATGAGCTAAAACCAGCGGAACAAAATATTTATTTTAAAAAACTAAAGAACTGTAATAATAGTTACCTAACGAAATTTCTGTTAACCAATTGAGGCATTCGCATATAAGTCATGTGACGGTTCTTAAAGAAATGTTTAAAATGTTAGCGATAGATTGCTGAAATAAATTTGTGGAATAATCAAAACGGAACATTTTTAAAAAATTTCCGTACATTTCCAATGCATTAACCCCAAGAAAATATCGCTTTTAACAGAATCGTTAACGTTTTGGCAAAATTTAGTCTCCGTTAAACTTTTAGTCAATTATTCGGGTACAACAAAATAAGGATGTGTAATTAAAAATGTAAGTGTCCTAAAAACATAAAGCCTGTGGGAGGTTGCTTTTTGAGGATATATGTAGTTACAGTTCTCCTAAAATAACGCTCCCTTTGTTGCTTTTCCATCATCTTGATTCATCCTTCGTTCTTTATTTATATGTGTATCCATTTCGGTCAATAAGATCCTTGAAGTAGAAAACATAGTTTTCTGGTTCTGATTTGTATTTTTTGGCGTAGATTTGTTGCCTCTGTTGGTAACTTGGATCTGGTTCACACGACAAAATTAATGAAGATGTCGCCTTTGTTGTACAATTGGAACTTTTTGATTTATGATTTCAATAATCCAGATTATTTTTTTTTGTCCTTAGTTAACATGTATATCCAAAATTTGTTTATTACCAGGATGCATGTAACTGACATTCCTGTCTAGAAATTCTTTACAGGTCTTCAGGTGTCTCCGCCAGAAGATAGAACTCCTCGTAAATGGATGTCTTTTTGTTTGGTTGACTGTATGAGGCTGAAAAATTAGTCGACTAATTCCTTTTCGATAAAAAGGGCTCTTCTGAAAGTACGTCCGTTAGTTGGGCGGGATGTTTTAGTTTTCAACTAAGGTATATCGGATATGGACGACCAAAGGCAGTTCGGAAATGGAAGAAATGCAACGCTTACAGCATGATACTGCAACTTTTCGAAAAGAGTGGTCCGTTGATTCCAGTTACAAAAGCTTTATTTCCCGAAATATTCCAACATTTCTTACTCGGCATCATGTAACAAAATATTTTTTATAGACCTAAGACCCATCCCCGTTCCTGTAATGACCTAGTTTGTTTACTTCATTAGTTCATGATATCGGCTGATATATTGTCCGTAAAGCAATAAATCAAAAATTAATAATAAAAGACTTTAAGATACAAAACGGCAACACAAACATCTTAACTCGTGCAGAGATCGATATTTTCCAATTCCTGATTTTCGAATATTTTTACATCCACCATATTACCGATGCCATTTTAGCAGAAATTCTATAACTGGCGGAAATATCGTTAATTAATTCTCCGGTTGCACTTGAAAATCTTATATCTTTAAGGATTTACTATGTTTTTTAAGAAGTTCATTATGTTTGTCCATTTTGATTTTTGTTTGGATCATGCACAGACAAAATTTCTCGTCCCATTCAACAATGTAAGAACATGGGATTACGTCTATCCCCACCTACCATGTCTCGTTTTGTTTATTGCTATCAGCTATAACTAAATTTGGCTGGTATTTATTAAGAATCAACGTCTTATTGTGAGGCAGTAAAACATTTTGTCATGGAATGATAAAGTTTTCCTGTATTGTGTGTGTTCTAAATATACCAGGGATGTTTTTTCACATAGTTTGATTTTTCCGATCAGAATTTCTCAATTTCATGAGGCATAAAAATGAAAAATAAAATGGATTTCTAAAATTTATTGAGGTATCTGAAATTTGTAATATTTTGTAAACAGCAGTTCAACATGTGTTCTTCGTGCCTTTTTAAAGACTCTACTTGGTTAGGCATTATTTTCAAATATAAAAACTCTCATTACATGTTTTAAAGTCTATTGATAGATAAAGAATCGTGTCGCGTACGTAAGCCTGTTTTTCGCTTCCGCCGTCTGTAATTTCTAGTTTGTGGAAAATTTTACACCATATGATGTATAACAAACATGCCCAAGTTTTTTATTTTTCATTTGTTATGGAAGTTAATTAGAACATCAGAAAAATGGAAGTTTTAAGTGCTCAACAAATATAATTTTTTTACATACTATCAATCTACGACAGCCTCTAATGTTTTCTCTCCTGTTGTAAAACAAAGTACATTACGTTAATGAAACTCGCACATATATTTCTAAGTGCAAAAAGAACTGCAGACCATTAACTTTATTTACAACTTCAAAACGTAAAGACAAATTTGTTTTATTTTTATGCTAATGCATCGGAGACTATTCTTTCCTATTCAAAACTATTTATGTATTGTGATTAATTTGTAAGAAATTTGCATTTACATGTTTCAATCTTTAAGTCGAATGTATATACATCACTTGAAAAGCACCGGGTTGAATAGTGAAAACATTGATTTACTTGCTTCGTCAAGCGGCAAATATTTCATGCTTATTCAGGACGAAAACAACTTATCAAACAATTCATCACAAAAGGGATGGGCTCAAGCCAAATCAAGCCAAATTGCAACTGTTTAGGTAGGAACGGTAAATTTAGCCTAAGGAACTCGCTAACAACAATTTCATTACGAGCTGTTGTAAAGGGATCTTGAACGTGCTGAAAAGTGGCATTTTTCCACCAGGGAGCGGCTGTGTTACCTCAACTCTGAATGACGTTGGTTGTGAATATATATATCCGTCCATCCAAAGGACACCCTTTAGAGGAGTTCTACCACTTGCGGAGAAACCGAGTATATTTTTTACCCCGGCTACTCCCGGGGGTTCTGAGTATTAATGCATCCCACCCAATTAAATATCACCTCTTTAGCAGAAGTTTAACCTACATGTTGAAAATTGTACGGCCAATGTGTTTACCCCGAACGCCCTCGGATGAACGTCAAATAAGAAAGTGACACTTGGTGCAAGTTTTACTGTGCTTAGTTAACTTCTCTCAGGTAAATTATCGTATGTTTCTCAAAATTCTAAAACTAATTTTAGCTTCAAGTCCAACTGAATAAGATATATGTAGTTATATATTCATTATGTAGATTTATTTACTGGGATATTGTGCCGCAAAGTTATTGTTGTAATTTGTTTATACCCCTGGGATATGAAGTGTCTTTCATCCACAATGTTTCTCTGCTTCTTCTATGCTCATCAGTCCAATTGGCTTTGTTTTATAAAACAGTGGCATTCATCTAGTGAAAGGTAGTTGATTTGTTGCCAGTGGAAGGTACTAGGAGTTTCTTATTTAAATCACTACATTTATATAACGTTGGATGTTTTGCAACTGACGTTGCAAAAGCTGTTGTAGCTTCTGGCTGTTTTAATGCTTGTGAATTTTGGTGTATGCTGCAGTTGCTTGCTGGTTTGAAAGCGTTTGTCTCCGCATCGCATCAATGGCAATCACCAGTCGTTGTAACTGGGTGAGATTACTCCGCTCTTACAAGGATAAATAAATATGCCTTAAATTTTACCACGTGAAATCAGGAACACGTGATGGTTTGACTTCTAAACTGCCACCCGGAAATTGCTTATGTTAAATAAGTAGTAAGAATTTGAATATGCTTCATATCCATTTCAAGGAAACACAAAACAAAATATTTAATAATAAGAACACGGACCTTTTCTCAGACGCAGAGGGATGATCAGGTTCTGTTCAATTGTTCTCGTCATATTATGTGTAAGACGGAGATGTCGTGAGATTGTCTTTAATACAGGTACCCTGAAAACTATAATACAAACATTCACCGGTTATCTGAATGCCTTCAATGACGGATAAGGACCACGCCATAAGGCAAGCTGTAAAAGGCTGCCAAAATAAAATTTAGATAACATTTAAAAACAACAATTATCGGCCTAATATACGGAAGTTTACTAAATAAAATACGTAAGAGCGAATATTCATAAAACGTGTAAAATGATATCCGCTGTACTACGGATCCTGGTCAGGCACATATGACGAGATTAAGGTTAATATCACAATGGAAACAATGCATGACGGCATAATGACACCTCAAATATTAGGTTTCACAACATCAAATTTTCCAGTAGAACTCAACGTTACAATAACTTTTGTGTTAGCATTGGGCCACTATCAAGAAAAAAACCTGCTTAATTTAAAGTACATTAGATACGTTGTTCAGACACACTTTAAGGTCACATTAGAAAATTCTCAATATATAATGTGAAGCACTTAATTAAAAAAACACAAACAGGCTTAACACGGAAATCTTTTGGTAATGTGAATAATAAAAGCACAAACTGTCCCCAGTCAAATGATTATATTGGTAATTATCTTATCGAGAAAAACTCAAAAGAAAAATTAGATGATGGCATTTGAAACATTAAACTGTATCTCGACTTGATCAACTTATAAACTTAATTAAAGTTTGGTTACATTGTTCGCAAAACAATATTTAAAACCAAGATTTGATTCATTGTGAACATTTGTCACCTTTTCCGAAACCACTGAGCCTAATAAACAAATACATGGGCCCTTTTAACAAAACCCGTTGCTAGCCAACATGGCCGCTATATGACCGGGCGTATTGTTAATATTAAGCCCTAATGAAATTTACATTTTTTACCTTCTCAGAGCAAATTGTAACTTAATTATAACAGGAAATCTTGGCTTGTCTCTTTTAAAGACCATTATTTATGGCTGCTGTGGCATAACTTAGTTTAACAAAAGACTCTATTGGAATTTAAAATGTTTGCCAACTTTACATTGGAATTTTAAAATCGCCAATTCTGTAAAACCACTGAACCAATATAATTTATACTTAAGTTCTTTCCGATGTTCGTAACCCGGGATGCATCCGTAAATTGTATGTTTTTGTTAGAGTTGTCTCCCATGTGGAAAGGTATCTTAATATAGCTGTAACAAGAGAAAACCTTAAAACTTGCCGTTTTGGCAAAATACACAATATTTACCGAGAGAGCCTATGTGAATTTTACATCAATTTATCTCAGAGAAAACCAACGAAAACGGGGGCCAGAAAACCGTTTATCCCACTTAAATAAAACTTAAGCTGAATGATCACTGCATTATTTCTGAAAAAATACAACATAACCCATAGTGAAGAAATCTGTTAAATTCAGCCGTGGTTCCTTCTAAAATTAAAATTTATCATTATGGTTCCCGGCTTCCGGGAAGTATGATGAAAGTTTCAATAGAAATCACCGGAAAAACTTGCATCAACTTCTGTTTGGAGCAAATAGTTAAAGCTTATATATTTAGTTTTTATAAAATAAAATGTGGAGCGTAAATACCTTAACTACTTGTGGCAGTCGTACAAAGCAAATGCTTTAAAATAAAGTACAGGGAAAAGTCAGAGTTTCCTCTTTGCTCATTCTTACGTCAATGTGATATACTACCCACAAAAGGGAACAGATATTACAAAGTTTTTAAACTCTTAATTTATAAACCAATTTCGGACTTCTGGAAATAGGTTTTTTTTCGAAAAGACTATATGCGCATTCAAAAAACTTCTTGTCTACATGCTCTTCTAGGAGCTTATGATTTACACAACAATAAAGAATGTTTCCAGTGTGCAAGAAATATAATTAGGTAAAAATCAGATATTGACATGAAACTGAAAGAATACAATATTTTTGTAGTCCTACAACACAATCAACAACTGTTTATGTCTAGCATTGCAATTCTTATTTGATTGTCTGGTGCAAACAATTATACACAAGTGGTAGGTAATAATGATTGACTTGTAAAATGCAAAACCCACTCTGGGCATCGTACCTACTTAAAAAGGAAGTCTTTAGTGTCTCCCACGTTGATATTCTTCGATTTATTCTAAGAATAAATGGCTACAAAGTCACTAATCGGTGTCAAAAGCTTTCTTGAAATATCAAGTGATATTAGAACTTATCAAAGGGGGAAACCAACCTCACGGTCATTAAAAAAAAACAGACTCTGTTATTCGAAGACTATGATATAGAGGCAAATTCTAACATTACAAAAGCTTTCTACACAAGTATACTATTTATGGAGTATGCTTCATAACTATAGTCTACGAATCCAGACAAATCAAAAGGACCAAAAATATTTGTCATAATTTACAAATTGCGTGAATTGTGAATAATTATTTACTTTTTGTAGCTCAGTAAAATCTCAATGTATAAATATGCTTCACTATCAAAGATCTGGCCACTGAAGGGTAAATAACCACCAATTTATCAATAAATTTAATTTTTAAACAACATTCCCGTTTATCCAAATTATGGAAATTATGCATCACTTAAGGCTTTTCTGGTCAATGCCGAATTTCATCACACAAAGATTTTATACAACAATTTCAAGTAAATGATCCTCAAATAAATGTATGGTTAACATATTTATTTTTGTGAATTTGCCTTGTTTTCGAATTTATCGTGTGTTTCGACGTGTCCGCTTTTGACTGACTCTTAGGTTTTCAATATTCCCTCGCTTCCTATTGATACTGAAACCATTTTATTTGTTCGTGGAAATATAGCAATAATTTTGCGTTGATGTGGACAACAGAATTTGCTGTGGGGTGTTATTGTCTTTGTGTCTGCCAATTTTCAGCAACAAATAATAGAAAATGGGAGTTCTTTAGCATAACGATACAGATACTCGTTGGTAAATAAAACATTCTTTAATTCGCTCTCCGTAGTGCGAACCTTTAGTAATATTTTTGAAAATAGATGAATGACATAACGTCTGATGTAGTACTGTAATACAAATCAGACAGTAATTTGACTTTTATCACTAATCAATAATAACTATGGATAGAAGGCCGTCATTCATCTTTTTTGGCTGACAAATGTTATTGTTTAATAATAGTTTATGATGATTATGTGCACTGAAATTGGATTCTTAGGAGGATGAAGACCTCTCTAGTTGCACTCTCGACAAAAATGTTGACTGATCACTCCAATACAAAACTATCGCTTTAACTGAAATAAAGACACAGGACATTGTGTGATAGATTTATTTTGTCTCATATGATTAATTTGCCAACTCCAAACTCTATCATTTAAATGGTAAAACTACTATATTTGGCTGCCTAACATTACGCTAGGAGGGCGAATTACCTGTCTTGTAACCGATCGACTTGTGCCAAGAATAAAACATAAACTAGGAAGAAGTATGTTATGCCTATGAACTAAGCTAACATACTTATTGTTATTATTTGTTATGGGTTTATTTGTAAATCTATAAATTTGCTTTGTTGTTGTCTTTTCATTTAATTTCAGTATTTTTATTCCGATGAACAATGGTCTTGTGAACTGTTATTCTCAATTATCAACCGTAATTGTTAAATATTTACATTCCAGACTTTCCTAAAATAATGGGTAATTGCAGCCATCTTGTTTGGTGGACGGGTCTGAAAGATATCAGTTTGTTGGGGGGCTACTCAAGGAGAAAGTTTGTTTCTAATCGATGGCGTTCTAAGAAAAGAAGATCTCTAAATATAAATAAAAATTGACCGATTGTCAACAGGGAACGAGTGAATTAAGGAGATCGAAAAGTGATGGCAAATAGCTCAGACAATCTTTAAGAACAGGTGAGCTAAAAAAATAATAAGACCATCTCTATACAAGCCAAGGCGGAATATGGAAGCATCAAAGTAGATGGCAGTTTGCCAAGTGCTATTTGTTTTTTTCGATGTAGAACTTTGTATGTTAATAATAAAGGGATTTGCATAATTAATCAAGCTTTACAAAGCTAAACCTCCTCGTTGAAGGTGGATGAATACATTGTATATCTGGTCTTTGAAAGCTCAAACAGAGCCTAATAAAATCATATCAGCAGGTTCGAGCACGAAAGGTAGTAAATTCCTCAATAAAGAAAGTAAAGATGGGAATTCACTCAAAATGTACAAATATTTCGAACAGCAAAATTTTCTTATTAATATTCAATATGGCAGAGAAGTGACAATAACTATACGTTTACCTTTTCGACTTAAGATTAAATCAGGTAAATACTACCTCTAGCTAATATATGAATATCTCGAATTTGATCAGTAAACTCCTTGAAATGTGCATATAGCATACCGAAATTCTCCATATTTCCTATAACATTGATAATTGTTTTATTTTCAAACCACTTGGTCGACACCTCCAATGGGGGAGCATGTCCCCGAGGTTATTTACCAGCCCATTTGTCAGACGTTTACCAAACAATCTTTTACAGAAAATTAGTAGTTTTCCCTGTCGTTAGATTTGGCTTCTCATTTTGATTTGTTTCGATTTGATTTCTTCTTTCGCTACGTCTGGATTTTGGACTTCCCATGTTTCGGTACTAATGTTACTCCTTGGAACGTACATTAAGTATACCCGAAATTATCCATACAGTAATTATACACCATTAGTAATTAAGTATTTTAAAGTAACTTTGTACAATGAAAAGAAATATACTACTCAAAATTTGATAGGGATCAAAAAAATTTAAAAGTTTCATGAAACTTTTTAATGACGACTTATGATTACAATCTTTTGATATAATAACATAAACAGAGAATAACATGCATAAAACATTTTAAATACAAAAAAACCAAATTAATCACAGTAGTTACTTGTTCCGTAATAGACTCAATAGACCCACCACTATAACGATCATGCTCAACCACATTTTTTCTTTGAAATCTTCAATTAGGTCTTCTCCACACCCTTGCCCGTCTGTCTGTGAAGTCTAGTCTAAATCTGGACTCATCGGTAAAAAGCAGAGGTTCCCAGTCAATAAGAGTCCAAATAAGGTGATCCGCTACAAAGTCTAGACGAGCCTGAATGAGACGCACTGCCAATGGAACCCTAACTGTTGGTCTACGACTACGGATTTGGATTGATTACAAGTACCAGTAGCATTTTGAAGGTTATTACGTAGGGTCGAGGCACTGTGAAATCTCTGTCGTCTTGCCTGATACACCAAAAAGCGGCATTGACGAGCAGTGGTGAACCTTTCACGACCTCGTCTGTTGACACTACCGGATGTTTGGAAACGATTGAACAGTATAAAAATCAAACTAGGTAGTGGCAACCTGACGCTGTGACGTTCCATATTCCAGCTTTCCAAGAGTTCCAAGAGCACGATTCGTCGTCTTTGTGGCATTTTCAAAATACATATCCAAAACAAAATTTAAACAAGCACAGATTACCTTTCAAGATTTTAAGTTTAGTTAAGAATGTTACGAAACTCTAAACACCCAACGTGAGGTACGTTCATTTTTACAGGTGAATTTTTACAGCATTCCAATGGGGACCAACTGTGCATCCTTCTCGCCGATTTTTTCCTTTATTCGTTTGAAGTTGGCTCAATCTTTTGGTTTTACGTTCAGCTATATAGATGATGTCCTTTCACTGAATAACTCTAATTTGGTGACTATTTTGACCCCATCTATCCTATTGAACTTGATATCGAAGATACTAGAAAACAGAAAGGTCCGCTTCATATCTCGATTTACACCTAGAAATTGAGTAAAGGTGGGTTAAAAACAAAACTTTACGACAAGAAAGACGACTTTGATTTTCCTATTGTAAACTTTCCGTTCATGTCGAGCAACATTCCAGCCGCACCTGCATACGGAGTGTATATCTCTCAATTGATACGCTACTCCAGGGCTTGTGCTTCCTATCATGATTTTATTGATAGCTTGTTGCAGCTGACTATAAAGCTACTGAGCCAAGGGTTTCTCAGGGAAAGATAAGAGTCATCACTCTGGAATTTTTTCGGTCGCCATCAAGATTTGGTTGACCGGTAGGAAATGTCCATTTCACAGATGATAATGGATATCTTCCGACTGTAATGAACACTAATCCGTTCCAATACCAATTGTGACTAACATCGATTGTGACTATTCACCGGCTTTGACTACTGAGTATCACGACGGGTGCCACTAGTGGAGCAGGAGGTGCTTACCCTTCCGGAGCACCTGAACTCACCCTGGTTTTTGAAGGGTTCGTGTTGCTCTAGCTTTAGTTTTCAGTGTAGTGTTGTGTGTTCTATGTTTGTCGTTCGTTTCATTTTGCTGGCCATGGTCTTGTCTGTCTACCGACTAAACGATTTCTGTCTGCCCCTTTGGTATCTTTGAATTCCTTTTAGCACACGGTATCATTTTGTAGGACTACTTAATTCTTGCAATGTTTTATTTTTGTAAATGTAAATCAAAAAATAAAAAATAATAATAGAGTGATCCTTAGCAAAATTTGAGTAGTATATATACAACAAGCTCATATGAATGTATATATTTCTAAATATGGCCTTTAGGCGATGACAGCGAGAACTACGATCATAATCAGAAATCTTGATGACTCCTTTTCCTAAACATCCACTACAAGTAAAGCAATATGTAGAGAAGAAATTTCCAACAACATCTAGTTAAGTCATCGTCTGATGCCGCTAGATAAGTTATTTGTAAGAAAATGATAGACCC
This sequence comes from Geukensia granosissima, assembly GCA_032357055.1. Classification (NCBI taxonomy): domain Eukaryota; kingdom Metazoa; phylum Mollusca; class Bivalvia; order Mytilida; family Mytilidae; genus Geukensia; species Geukensia granosissima. The sequence continues at coordinate 17,300 of JAULBM010058057.1, forward strand.
ATGTCTTGGCTCAATACGTTAACTTCAACGGAATATATACACCTGGAAAAACGTTTTGCACCCCCAAATATTTTTCAGGATTGCTTATCGAAAATAAGGATTAATTTTCATGATGTGAAGCAATGTTCATATTTTCAAACACAATTAAAAGGATGTGAGCGTTCAGACGTGACATTTAAATCAGGCGCATTTTTACCCCACGTGCAACTTGCTCCTTTCTTCACGTCCAATATGCAATATTTTCTCGAATTTCTGAATGCAAAATCATTTTAAGAATGGCAAGAAGACTGAAATCAGAGACGTAGAGATGGCAAATTATTGTCATGAATTGGTATGCCCTGCAAGGCGATAGGAAGACAGGTTAGCTATCATTACACAGTGCATGATAAGCCGTTTGGTCAGAAAACATGTTGCACCCAGAATGTTAAGGACCGTCCCCGATCTGGTCGACTATCTGTAACAACTCAACGTGAACATAGGAGCCTTGGTAGATTGGTCAGACGAAATACGTTTGCAACAAGCACCCGTCTAAAAAGGCAGTGTAACCTGGATTTAATCTGTAAACCAAATCAGTAAGATATCGTTTGAAATATGCAAGACTGAAGTCAAGGAGAGTCATAAAATGCCCGAAACTTGACGATCGCCATCGCAGAGAGAGATTGACCTGGTGCAGAGCAAGGAAGGACTGAAACCTTCAAACCTGGCGACGAATACATTGGTCAGACGAGAGTACATTTTTACTCCGCGTAACTGATGGTCGAACTCGTGTTTGGAGCATTGTAACGCAGCTTACACTCCAAGAAAAATTGTTCCAACAGTTAGTTAGTTAAACATATTTTATTAGCAAAATATAGCAAATTGGAATTGGGCACAAGTTGTTACAACATTAATAATAGCCCTCTCCCTACAATTAACAACATATAAATATATAACTATGACAGCAACTGCAATTACAATTATTTACAACATAAATATATATTTCAAGAAATTTTACACACACGCAGGCACAACCACTAACCTTCACAAATATCCTAAACAAACAAATAAAACACACACACAAACACACACACCTTTCATTCTTACTCAAACGCTTGACGCATACGCACACAATAATAAAAGTGCACATATTTAAATAGGTAATTAAGTAGAAGTATTTAAGGATAAAGAATAAATCTAAGTTGAAAATTCTGCAACTTCAATCAACAATTAACCCTTTTGCTACTTTTAATATAGTCATGTACTGCATTTACAATATCAAAAATCTTGTTCTAAAGAAAGGTTATTACTACCATATAGTATCACGTTAAGATAAATATTTCTTTATATTTGAAGTACCTAGAGAAGATTATTTCTGCTATTATCATATATGGGACATTCTAGAAAGTAGTAATGGGAGTTTTCACACTGAAAACCACATTTACAACCAGGATTATCACGAAAAGTCATAATTAAGACCACTATAATCATGTCTGAATGTTATATTTTCGTTGCCCGTGGGAAAACCACTATTTACGCAAGAGTGCGTTTAAAGCTACTGTAAGTTTTAGAATTTCTTAAATTTATATCATGTGAATTCCATGATGTTTGTGTTGATGGAAAGAAAGACGAATTTGTAAGTGATAATCTGTACATAGGAATAACATAATTTTCACTATTACGGAGAGGATAGTTCGAAATTTCAGAAACCATAGGCGAAAAAAGATCAGTTTAATATGACTATATGACGGTGCTAATTAATTTATTATTCCACACATCAAACATAGACATCTTTGATTTTTCCTTTCTTCAAGTTTCAAAATATAAAGCTTTCCGACTTGCAAACAATGTGAGACCTGTGACGATCCTGGCTGCTTCCATCTGCAATTTTTCAAGTCTTTCAGAAAATGTAAAGCCACAACCGTTCGCAACCATACTCCATTTCTGGTCTTATAAATGTTATATATATTTTTGATAAGGCATCACGGTTATGAACTTGTTTTAGTTTCCTTAAAACAGATTTTTTAAACACTCTAGCAAATGCCTTCTATGTGACACTGCCACTTACAATTATCGCTTAGTATGAAACCTAAATGCCTATTTTCAGAGCAGGGTGTAAGAGTACTTTCTTGAAATAAGAGACTTATATCGTCCTCTGACAAGAGTATCAGAAATAAAAATAAATTTAGTTTTTTGGGGGGTTGAATTTTACCATCCATTTGTCAGCACATTCACTAATTTTGCTCAAATCTTGATTTATCGTGTGTTCTATGTTTTTCTTATTTAGTCTATCCCGACGTCGTATTTCTCGACGTAGGTCGGAATTGAACCATGGTATATTAAAGGGGCGAATTGAAACAGTTTTAAAGGGTATACAAAATTTTGCAAACTCTATGTATTTATCAGTGAATTGGCTGGCAAGCCTCATCAACAGTATTACAATTTTTTTCACAAAAATTATATCCCAATTATATTGTTCTATAAGAACATTAAGTTTTGTGAAATCCACGTTTTATAATCCCAAACCTGACGGATTATATGAACGCGATAAATTAAAAAGAACTTTTATAGATGCCGTTACTGCATAATGATCACTGGTATTGTCTTCGATTGGAATCACCGGAGATTCTATGCATAAACACGAATGAATCCGCCAACACTTTTCCTTGGCCAGCAGGAAGTCTAGTCTCAACATTATACAGCACCTGTAGGACCAATTGGGTAGAAGAAAAAGGCTTTGGAGCCTTCTCCACAGATATTGCAACAGATAGAAGCTCACTTGCACCGAGAATGGTACCAAATGACGCTCCAACAAATTAGACGTCTGAATGGCAGTACGCGGCGCAGGGTTGCAGCAGTCATCCAGGCAAACGGTGGATATGTTCGATGTCTTATAAATGTTTGGGTCATGAATGACATTTTGTAATGTGATTTGACAATTCAATAACGTTTTTGAGTTTTCACTGACAATACTTACTAAAGATAATTCTAAGTGTGAAAACTGTCCATATCTCTCGATATCATGATATGTTAATGAAAAAACTGTTATTTTACGATGATATTCTTGTTTTCTTATGCCCCATTATGCATATTATCATTTGATCATCACGTTTAGATTGAATGGTGATTTATTATCAGTCACAAAAACGTCGAATCTGAATCACTTTAAAAAACACGAAGGTGCTTTACTTTTTTTCAAGGTGTATATCTTTTCTGGGATTTTATTTTTTGAACTGCAACCCATGATTGGCGACAAAGAAGATATTGGCCTCTGATTTTCACATTTTCCCAAACATTCTCACCTCTGAAACATCGTGAAAAATAAATCAAACCTTAATATCCAGGAGATTAACTGTATTTCTTTTCCAAATTTTCTACATTGAAAAAAATGTTACTAGTTGTTTTGTTTCAAATGTAAACAAATTATCGCTGGAAAAAATGACAAAATGCAAGTTTACAGACTAATCGCACCATATTACAATCAATAACTTTAAAGTTTTGTATGTGAGCAGACGTTCGCGAGAAGAATAAATATATTATGCAGAGTGGAAACGTCTTTTATACTCACATGCAGAAGTTATATTTTCGAATGTCTTTAAAAAAGAAGAATTGATCTTAGAAGTTATTCTGTTGCCAGATCGAAACAAAAAGCAAACGGAAAGAAAACTGGACAGGGCAACAAACTTAGACACACAAATGTATTGACTAAAAAGTGTACACATTTTAGATGGATCTAGTTATGAATGCTTTTAACTCAATTATGATGAAACCCAGATCTACAATTCATGATTTAAAGCATTGTACGTACTTATATCTGAAGCTGGAAACTCATCCGCGAAAATGCAATACGCAAATATTACAAAAGCCATCTGTAAATTTGAAAGTGGATAACTATGATTAAAATTCCACTTAAGCTTACTTGCAGTCGGCTGTATGATTGTTCCTTTTTCCTTGTTTGTAACAGTAACAATCAGATAAGCTGATGGACGAGGCAGGATATATATTTTTTTGGAAATGAAATTTCCTCTAAAGGCGGTTTAAGTTGAACAACCAGTCCCCGATTTATTATTCCCATTTAACAAACGAGTGGTTAAGCCAATCGAACGGATATTGATGTAAATTAAAACTTTTTCTGCTGTTGCCTAAACTTGAAGCTTTGATTGGGAAATGACAAATGAAATTAGAATTAAAATTAATTTGTGCTTTTAGTTATATTTTCAAAATACCTCTCCAATTGGGGTCTTACACCCCTTTGAATCATATTGGAGTCATTAATACGCGGCCAATGTCTATTGCAGAGGACAATAATGGACCCGGGGACATCCAGGAACTGCCAAACCTTATTACATTAGTTGTTAGTCAAATGCACTTTTAGGAAAATGATTTCATGTAGTTACTGCCTTATAGTCTTTGACATTAGCATCCTTGCAGAAATAGATAACAAAATGTTAACATTGCAGTCACATTTGCCTATTTATGCCTAAAATGATTTGGTTGTCTGTAATTTACTGGTTTGATAGTAACTACTGTCTTACAAATGTCAATACGGCCCCGTTGATTAGATCATGATGGAATATATATAACTGTTTGTCGTTCACTTATTAGTTGAAATAATTACAATATCTAAGAATTATCTGTATGAAAGAGTGCAAAGACGTCATCTTCATTTTCCAGAAAGAAAATTAAAAAAGCATAATCGTCAGTTTACCGCGTAATCGAACGATATTTTGTAACAAAATTTTCCATTTTCTTCGCACAATTTCCCCTTCGAATTTAGGAGAATTTCAAGATCTTTCAAACGTAGTTAAAGCAATTTAAAATTAAGATTAAGTTATACGTAATAATAATTGTAATAGAAAGAAAATAGGGGTAACAATATATCTTCATGAAAGCGGACTCAAGAATTTCCGTCTTTTTGTGAGTACCTTTGTATAAAAAAACTAAACTGCGTATCAGTTGATGACGTGCTGGAAAGGCGACACGTTTTCTCTTGGCTAAAATATATTTTTCTTTTAAAAGCAAGCTATGTTCGTTTGTTTTCCAATGACATTAAACTTGGTCACCATTTTATATCTGAACAATAGTGGCGAACAGTAAGCCAGCGAACAATAAGGAGATTTAACTAAAAACCACAAAATCGCAATCAACAATAACACTCAAGACACACAAATTTGATATTAAGAAAGCAAACAATAAAGAAATACTTACATTTATCACAATTTTCAACAAAGAATAAAAGGCCATATTCACAATAAAGTAGTTCTGATTGCTTGAAGTTAAAAAAGCCCGATTGAAGGTAAAAAGGGGGAGGGTTGCCCTCTTTTTTGCTATAGTTTGTCTGTTTATAATCGTTGCACAGAAAAACTGTGGCCATTGGCTTTTAGAGGAGGCTTTTCTCGGTCGATATTTTCTGCTCTCATAACGTCCTCTCATTCAAAATTTGAGAGTTTTGGTCACTTGAAGTTAAAAAAAGCCTGATTGAAGGAAAAAGGAGGGTTACCCTCTTTTAGGACATTTTTCGACTATTTATAATCGTTGCACAGAAAAAACTGTGGCCATAGGCTTTTAGAGGAGGCTTTTGACGATCGATATACTCTGATCTCATATCGTCCTCTCATCCAAAGTTTGGGGTTTCCGGTCGCTTGAAGTTAAAAAATGCCGATTGAAGGAAAAAGGGGGAGGGTTACCCTCTTTTTGGATATTTTTCGACTATTTATTATCGTTGCACAGAAAAACTGTGGCCAAAAGCTTTTAGAGGAGGCTTTTCTCGGACTTATATTCTGTTCTCTTATCGTCCTCTCATCCAAAATTTGGGGTTTCCGGTCGCTTGAAGTTAAAAAAGCCCGATTAAAGGAAAAAACGGGGAGTGTTTCCCTCTTTCTGGACTTTTTTTTACTATTTATAATCGCTGCACAGAAAAACTGTGACCACAGGCTTTTAATGGAGGCTTTTTATTATCGATATACTCTGCTCTCATATCGTCCTCTCATCCAAATTGTTGGGGTTCGGTTCGCTTGAAGTTAAAAAAGACCCGAGTGAAGGAAAAAATGGGGAGAGTAATCCTCTTTTTGGATAAATTTCGTCTATTTGCACAGAAAAACTATGGCCATATGCTTTGAGAAGAGGCTTTTGTTGCTCTGCTTTCATATCGTCCTCTCATCCAAAATTTGGGGCTTCCGGTCGCTTGAAGTTAAAAAAAGTCCGATTGAATGAAAAAGGGGTATTGTTTCTCTCTTTTTGGAAATTTTTCGATTAATTGTAATCGTTGCACAGAAAAAACTTTGGCCATAGGTTTTTAGAGGAGGCTTTTGTCGATCGATATACTCTGCCCTTATATCATCCTCTCATCCAAAATTTCGGATTTCCGGTCGCTTGAAGTTAAAAGAGCCCGATTGAAGAAAAAAGGGGGAGGGCTACCCTCTTTTTGGACATTTTTCGATTTTATATTGAAGTGTGTATTCTTTTTTTTTTTTTGAATCTCGCTATTATTAATGCAATGAAACTGTACACATGTCAAAAATGTTACCAGCATTCCTAAGTATATGCCACATCATAACATTAAAAGGCGAAGGCAACACCTGACATTTGTTCTTTACTTCGTTTTTTATTTTTTTCACTATTTTATCGTATTGAAAGATAAAGCAATTGTGTGGGATGAAACATATTTCAATGTGATTAAGTCGCGTATTTTTTGCATGTTTAGATTTGAAAACAAACATTCTTTTTTCCTAGTCGTTTTAATGAAAATTTACTTTCAAAGGTACTATGGCATCACGATTTAAATCAATTCCTCTTTTCCCTGTCTACTGCCTCTTTCAGTGGCCTCATACAAAAAATACGTAGCATAATTTTCTATCCACTCTGAAGGGAATGACCTGAATGTTTGTATGAAACACTGGTATTGCCATGAAAATGGGTTTTCAAGCATGAAAATAAAAATTGGTGCAATCGTTTTTCTCCAGATTTATTACACCTTGATCTGATTTCGGCCGGTAAAAGTGTTGGCTAGTCTTCATGACTGTGTGTCCATGTGTAAATGTTTCAAATTGTCAATGTGCAAATATGTAGATATGTAAATTTGATTTTTAATATTACGGAGATACTTCAAACTTTACTGCACTTTCTTGCTGCTGAGATAACCCCCGTGCAACCCCCCACATCTCTATGGGACCAACTTTTTTGTCGCCTAAAGAATCCCATTGATAAAAAATCATGTTAACATAAAAAATTTTGGAACGCATTTGTGATTTTGGGGCCTTTTTATAGCCTACAATATATTTTTGACGATTTTAGATTTTAGCTATTGTTCATATCGAAACACAGATATAAATATATTCCTGTACATTAAACAGACATGTAGGGTATCATTGAAAAGGTCTATGTTTACTTTTTTCAAAAACATGTCTTGTAATATTGATTTTCGCTACGACAAAAAAATGTGGCTAAAATAGTAGCCATACCCCAAAAGATATTTGACAAAAATTCATGATTTTGGTATGTCAACTATCATATATTTGCCTATGTGACTATATATCAAGATTTTTTTATGTTTCTTAATACATTTGATTACTGTGTTGTGTTTTATTGTCCTAATATTGTTTCTTTTGCCCGTTCCGGTGTTCAAATGTCAAAAATTCCCAATTTTAAATATTGCAGAATTTTCCCGTTTTTCTCCTTATTTCAAATACGCTCGACATTTGAGTTATTATATGGCTATATACTGAATTTTTTTAAGTAAATGTATATATAAGACATTGAATGAGCCCAATATTTCATTCATAAAGTGATTTTCATTGGCAGTTCTCGCGAAAATATTACCTTACCCCTAATTTATTTGAAATTAATTTCAAAGCACCAACCCATATGTGAAAAAGATACAAAAGAATTTGTAAATTACTTTTTTATTATAAAAAAAAGCATAATTTATCATGTAAAGACAATTTTTGTCCAAATTTCCGTAATATCAGTCTCACAAAGATGTTTTAAATATGCTTGATATATGAGTTCTTATATGGCTATCAACTGCAATCAATTAAGTTAAAGTGTATATAAAACATTGAATGAACCTAAAATTGTATTCATTATATGATTTTAAGAGGTAATTTTTGCGAAAATATTACCCCTAACCCTATGTTTTTAATTGAGTTGCCAAAATACAAGCCATGTGTGAACAAGAAAGAAACAAATTGGTTTTGAATCATGTAAATTACTTTCCAATTACAATACAAAGCATAGTTTATCATGCTAACACCATTTTTAAGTGAATTTTGGCCTTAAACTGTGAAAAATAGGTGTTTAACAGTTTTCAGATTTCTGTTAAATTAGCCTTTAAACAGTTTTCATTAAGATAAAAGGTTTTTTCTGGAAAAACAATATTTTTTATTACAAATATAAGGCTTATATATATTATATTTCAGATCAAATTGATTGAATTGAAAGTGTTGTAAATGCTGTAAGTTCCTGAGGGTACCGTTTTTACCAAATAAATGAGCTTTCGAAAATACAAACATTTATCCGTGAAAAGATTATCCTGGGTATTCAAAATATAATTAATATAATTAAATTTGAATATTTTGACTTGAATATGTATCTTCTTATGTTTTATTTGTTATTAAGAATATTGTTTTACCAGCAGAAACCTCCAAATCTCAATGGAAGTGTCTAACAGAAATTTCAACGAAATCTGAAATCTGCTTATCACCCATTTTTCACACTTTTAGACCATAATTCAGAAATGGTGTTAATATGATATATTATGCTTTGTATTATAATAAAGAAGTAATTTACATTATTCAAAACAAAATTTTTTGTTTCTTTTTCACAAAAATTGGAAACACACTTAAAAAAAATTAGGGGTAGGGGTACCATTTTCGCACAAAAATTACCTATCAAAATAACAATATGAATAAGATATTGGGCCCATTCGATGCCTTTTATACACTTTTATTTAATAAATATAAGTTTTTAGGCATATAGTATCTCAAATGTCCAGCGTTTTTAAAATATCTTAGTGAGACTGATCTTACGAAAATTTAACAGAAATCTGAAATCGGTTAATCACCCTTTTTTTACAGACTAAGGTCATAGTTTGGACAAAAATGGTGTTAACATGACAAATTATGCTTTGTTTTATAACGAAAAAAGTAATTTACATTATTTAAAGCAAAACTTATTGTTTGTATTCACATTTGGATTGGTGCTATGAAATTTATTTCAAATAAATTAGGGGTAGGGGTAATATTTTCGCAAAAATTGCCAATCAAAATCACTCCATGAATGAAATATTGGGCTTATTCGATGCCCAATGAATACATTTACTATTGATTTTGAATTTATATCGGTTTATAGCCATATAATAACTCAAATGTCAAGCGTATTTAAAATATAAGGAAATATGGGAAAACTCTGAAATTTTCTAAATTGGGGTTTTTGGAAATTTGAACACCATTAAGGGCAAAAGAAACAATATTAGGGCAATAAAACACAACAAAGTAATCAAATGTTTTAAGAAACATATCAAAATCTGCAAATAAAGTTGCAAAGGTAAATATATGAGAGTTGACAAACAAAAAATTGGATTTTTGTCAAATATCTGTTGGGGTAGGGCTACTATTTTTGCCACAACTTTCAATTGAAATTTAGCTGAAATCAATATAACTAGACATGTATTGGAAAGAGAATACACAGACCTTTCTATTGATACCTAACAGGGTCTACTTTTTGTTTCGGGAACTTATCTGTAATTGCTTTTGAAAATGAAAAATGGTTAAAACTAAATTAGCAAAAATATCCAACGGGGCTATTAAAAGACCCCCAAATCACAAATGCATTTATAAATTTTTAATGTTAACATGTTTTTTCTTTAATAATATGTTTTGGGGGACAAACAAGATTTGGTCCCATAGAGATGTGGGGGGTGCATGGTAGACTATCCTAGCCCACGGAATATTTGGCTTCCTTTTTCGAATTTATTTCATATATATATATGTTCTTCCACTCTGTTTGGAACTTGGCCTTCCCATATTTTTTTCTGTATGCTGCTGATAAGAGGTTACACCTTGAAACACTGCAGAGCATACATTATTAACGTTATTTATATATGACATTGATAAACTGGATTTTTTTTATCGATTTGTTATTTGTCACTCTGTACACAAGTACATATGTCCAGGTCTTCATTTTGTAATTCTTGTGTCAGTTTACATGATTTGCATATTGATGCATAAAACGAAATTTGCTCAGAAACTACATGCTTCTAATAATTATTTAAATTGAATTAATTTCATTTTATGTAGTACTAAAATATGACCGCAATTATGAATGTTTAAGTCATAGCACAATAGTGCGTGTATTCTACACAGTCCTGTTAACAAGCAACTGAAAGACACAATAAACTAAACATCAAGCGATATCAAGTTCGACATTTGTGAAAACGCGATTCGATATCGTCCTTGCAATCGAGTTCATATACCAAACATTCTATCAATATCAAACGAAATTGACAGAGTCAGCAAAGTATTTAACCGATATCAACTTCGATGTCGACAAAGAATTATTAGGGCATATTGAACATGTTATATACAGATCTTCTAACCCTTCCGTGAAGTCAAATCGTTAGTTAACTGCCTTGTAATTAGGGATGAAAAATTATAACTCGACATAGAAATCGATATAGACTATTTCGACGACATCGACTGAAAGGTACCAAAATGAACTAAGTAGAAAAATCAAAGCAATTATTGATAGCTCGATATCGGTTCCGTCGTTTCTAAAGCGTGTCTTGGAAACAACTCTGATCGTTACTTTACCGGTCTGGAAGGCTACGATGAAGTATCTCGGGAACTCTCGACCATTCTTTGCAGACAGACGAAAGTGCAACTGTGAGGTTTGGGGAACGACAATAAAATCACGTTGTCGCATTTGTAAACCACAATCGATCTTACTCTTACTCTGGATGGTCTTGTACAGCTTCAGTTTTCTTCATTGGAAGGAAGGACATGAGGAACAATCCTAGAGATCTTACTTAGGTTGATGGCCATGTCGTCGACATCAGCGGCTCTTAAGATGGCATTGGCGTCTGAGTCAGAATCCAGTGACAATTCATGCTTGATTCCGTACACGATCTTGTTGTAGTCGTCTGTAAAGTCGGAAATGTATCTCCGGTTTGTGCTTGGCGGGCTTGCAATTGGTGATGTAAGAATGACGTTCTGCAAACCCCGTGTTATCGACTTCGGCGTCGGAAGATGAAGATTTGTACCACAACTGGTTGAACCCTTTAGATTAAGAGAAATCGTCGGGATAAGTTAACATATACAGCATGGTGGTGGCAATGTCTGGATCGTTCGTATGTTCGATCAGTTGGGCTGAGAGTTTGCAATTGATAGTCTTGAGGAGATACACGATTCCGCTGTGCACGACATACACTAGATCTCCATCGGCATATGCAGTACTATTGATCTTTTGCAGTCGTCCTCACACCACCAAAAATAACTTCCGGCCGGATGGAGGGATGGAGGAACAAATCTTGGGTTTGTTGTTAATTCCGATCTCACCTGGATTATTCAGTGTGGCGCCAGGTTCATATTCGTACACCTGTTATTCCTGGAGACTTTCGTCGAAGTTCAGCCCTTCAATGATTGTAAGGAGGTCGGACATGATGTATTTATTCATAGCGCTGGGCGAAGTCTTGGATGGTAGCAATGTCAGAATCGGAGACGAGGTTGTTTAACCAGGTTTTCTTCAGCCTACTGCGTTGAACATTGATGTGTTGAGTGGGCATTGTGTGTCCCCGGGCCGGGTCACTTTATCAATCACATGGTCGACGGCTCCCTTTTCGACACCCTTCAACGCTACATTGGTGGCGGCACTCATTGCCATATTTCCTAAGGATTTGGCAGCAAAGGAGGTGATTACGCGCCCGCCAAGACAGGTTATAGTGTCAAACAGACCTCTAACAGCGTATGCGTACTTTCGAGCGTAACCTTTCTTGATTTGCAACACTAATTTATTGGGTTCTACAATGAAGTTGGTAAATAGGCTAGTGAAGCGATCTTCCAAAAACATGCAGCCGATCGTAATCCAGCCATCCATTGCACAGGAGAAGATTGTTGAGAAGCCTTGTCTTGTCGCAGTCTGATTTCCCGATGATCAGTCATCTGATTGATCGCCGAGGTAGGAGTTAGTGAGTACACCTCGGTGCTGTGATTTATTGTAAGAAATGTATTCGACATCTATTTGTTCAAATAAATCTTCAATGTATTTTTCTCTGCAAAAAGAACACAGAGAATGTGAGTCATTACGAGGTTACGGCTGCCAAATGTCAACGGCGACGGAGATGTGGACTGTGAGCCGTGTGTGGCGCTAGGAAATCCCAGTTTGTGAGTATTACTGGGACAGGTCTCATGAACAAGATCAACAAGGGTTAACAAGTAGAAACGAATCTTCCGGGGCATAACTTCACAGGTCCTGGAACCAAATTACACAAGCGCTTACTCCCGGATGGAATCCAAAATACTGGTCGAAACGCATCAACAGAGTCGATCATGCAGCCATGATCTGTGCCATGCTAAGCATAAGGATACAGCTTCCACCTGCGACAAAGCCACGCTAGCCTCGCTCGATGCCATCCCCAATCCCAATATGCGCGAACGAGCCGACCAAAGCATCTTTAAACCCATGATTGGAAAAAATGTTCGATTTGGATGGATCAATTTGCCGAAGAATTACACAAACCTGTCCGGCATAAATTCAAGCGAAAGAGAGTGATCGGAGGGAGTGTCGACAAAACCTTGGCAGCCGATCTGGTGTAAATGAGGGCCTTCTCCAGAGACAACAAGGGATACAAATTTCTTCTTAGCATCATCGATATTTTTCCAAGTTTGCCTTGTCGCTATTACTAAAGGACAAAAAGAGGCTACGCTGTGAGATGCCTTTCAAGAAGTGTTCAACTTACACATTCCCGAAAAACTGTGGACAAACAAAAGCGAGTTCTTTAACAAAGAGGTCGAAGAGCTTGTTCGGAAGCATGGTTTTGAACTCTACTCCACCGAAGCGAAGAAAAATCGAGTGTGGTCTAGCGCTTGAACCGTACCAAGAAGGAAATATGTTCAAGTCTTTCTCCGCCAACTCAACTCGCACCTATCTATCAGTTTTGACCGAGTTGGTTCACCAGTACAATTCTACTAAACATAGTTTCACCAAGATGACTCCCATAGCAGCAGTCAAAAAGAAAATGAGGTTAAAGTGTACTTGGAACCTGTACAGATATCTTCCACCCATGCAGAAGCCGCGATTCCGCGTGGGTGACAACGTTCTAATAACCAAAAAGAATATGAAAGGGTATATCGTCACCTTCAACTCTTGAAATAAAGCTTCGGTTGTTCGATAGTTCGCCGGGTAAATATTTCTAGACCTAACATGAGTTCTGGAAAGCTTACCCGAAGCAAGGGTGGAAATGGCAGTTGACCACTAGGAAAGCAGAAGAACATAAGAATATTATATGTTATCGGGATTTTGACAGCTAGATATCGTAAAATATCAGCCCATGAGCCAGAATATGAATCTTTGCGGCGAGTGAGCGTAGCGAACGAGCCTAAAGATTCATTTTCTGGCGAGCGGGATGATATTTTAAAATGTCTCAGCCTTCAAAATTCCGATAACTAATTTATCGTCGTTCAGTTTTTATAAAATGTTTAAATTATCAAGCTTTTATTCAAATTCTCCGACCTATGTGCAGGAAATAATGTGCAAGTCTTCATTATTATCCGCAAATACTCCTTTGGGTCAATAATACGCAGTAAATTAGTCAATATTTAATTAGCTTTTACCAATACACGCCCCAAGATTTTGTTTTTATTATTAAAGTAAACCAAACATCAAGCTACATGAACAGCACCTAAACATTATAAATGAACATTCACTTGAGCAGATTGTAAAAAAGCCCACTAGGGGAGACAGAACACTTGATCTCATTCTCACCAACATACCAAGCATAGTCAACAAAGTGGAGACTATGCCTCCTATCGGAAATGCAGACCATGATATTGTCTATGCAGAATGTGCAATATCTCTAAAACGCAACAAGAAAATGCAAAGAAAAACTTACCAGTACAGAAAAGCTAACTGGGAAAATATCAAACAAGATGTGAACAAACTCACAAAAGAAATCAAAGATTATCATAGTTCATATACTGATGATCTATGGAATGCATTTACAGAAAGGCTACTTTAATCAGTCAAGAATAACATCCCCCAGAAGACAATCACTAACAAGAAAAAACTACCTTGGGTTGATAAAACATTAAGAATCATGATAAACAAAGTTAAAAGAGTACATAAAAAGAGCAAAAACAGTCCAGATCAAATGAAAAAATACAAATACTTAAAAAGAACATTACAAAAAGAAATGCGTAATGCTTACTGGAATTACATCCAAAAAATGATATTCGACCTACCAGTAGAAGAACCAAATGACAACATCAGAAAAAAACCTAAGAACTTGCAGGAAGCAGAGACTGCTTACTCTTCCGGAGCACCTGAGTCGACCCCAGATTTTTTGGTGGGGTCCATGTTGTTCATTTGTTTTTTAGTTTTTAGTGTTGTGTTTTTGTCGTTTTGGTCT
>JAULBM010058058.1:0-20129 GCA_032357055.1 Geukensia granosissima
TGTTTTTAAGTTCGTAATAACATTTGATTAGTATAGCTTGAATAAATCAAACTTTTGATCAGGGCACACGTGAAATTTTCTGTTGCTTTAAAAATTCTTCGGTATCGATGTGTTTAACCAAATGAACTATTTGTATTCAGCACCAAATAACTTGCATCTGAATGCGTGTAGATTTTCATAGTGTTATCTATTGAAAAAGATGGCAACATAGAAAGATTTTGCACAAATATTTTCGGTTTACAAAAACGTCTGTTATGAATTATAGTGTGGAAATTGACTTGCACAATTGCTGATGCAGACAATGACGATGACAACAGCTCTATACCATGATACGACCACAATTTTTTTTATCATATAAAAACCTGTGCTTGTGTAACAAAAAGGATATCATCACATTTTGCCTTGTACTTCTTGATCAGCAAACTGTAATATAAAAAACAATATCAATAATGCATACACTTTAATCAGAAAATCTGTCCCAGAATGCAAGCTGGTTCTCAACGCACATGTGCAAAAAACAAAATCAAATTATCTATTGAAATACAGAAAAAATGAAATAATAATTTTTTTAAACTTTTTTTATAGATGATATATTCACATCATAAAGAAACTTCTGAGAAAGTTTCATGAAATCCATGAAGATAAGTGTGAAAAAACTTCAACCTTGGGATAAATTTCATATGTACAGTCAGTTTCAAATACATTTGTTGTAAATAGTACCCTTAACTCTTTTGAAGAAGTCATATCAAAAACAAGAAATAATTTAAAATTTAATCAACTTAAGACCTATTTTGAGATCAATCTTGTAATACATGTATTTCATAACACATGGTTTTTGTGGGAAATCCCCATATAATGTGTCCATAATTTTATGATGCTCACAAAAATGGTTGCTAAATTGCAAACTATTTTATTATATCTTTTTAATATAAATTCTGGAAATGAAAGGAAGGAATATTTAGAAAATAATTTTTAGTACAACATTTTATTGGATTTACCACTTAATTTGAGTCCTGTACTTGCATGTTTAAAGTTGGTTTTTGAAAAACTGTTTGCAATTATATGTAGGCGAACCTCCCATGATTGTGGAGGAAGACAATGGAATTTTGTCAACTATGTTTTGCCTTCAGTGACTTTTGACAAAGACAAGATATAAAAACTATGTAGAGCACTCCCTACTTGAAAATATGTGACTAGTGGTCATATGAAATTCAATATGATGTTGCCATTACATGTATAAAATTTAAGTTTAAAAGGTTTTGATTGAAATTACAATTATCATCTTTGTTCACAGCTGGCTCCACTGTGCTTGCTGATATACTGATGATAAATTCAGTTTCAACTACCAAAACCTGCACTTTTCTACAATGTATATTTACATATTCAGACTAACTTACTCAGTGGATATAATCTTTTTCTTCAAAGTGCTGTAATTGAGAGCATGTTCATCTTGTAGTTTCTTTAATTCCTACAAACAGATCAAACACCAGTGTTACCAATGTTACAGGTTGTCTAACAGACTAATAATGTCATGTTACAATGAAATTTTTCATAGGCTGTTTGAAGTGTACAAATTTCTTCGAGACATGTTCCTTACCTTTAATAAGGGTTTCCATGCACTATTCCCTTCTATTTCATAACATTTATACTTTCTTAGCACAATCGCCGCATGACATTGTGCAACTACCACACAATGTTGCACAAGTTTTTTCTGGGATTAAAGTATAAACAAACTACAACAAGTATTAACACCAAGCAATGTTGGTGCGACGATCGAAAATAGAAAAAAAGGGGATAGGGAGTAAATATTCATGACACAAAAATCTCATGTACAAGAAAATTCCAAGCAAAGGAACAGAGCGTTGATTGCTGTTCTTCATCTCAAAGTCACAGTGAGGCCTTCAACATGGAGTGTAAACTCGCACCTCACTGTAAGTTCAAGACGACTCCTAGTACCAGTTTGAGTTGAATTCTATCCTAGATGTCGACGACACTACATCTCTGCATTGAAGAACACAAATGCGGGGTATGGTTAACAAATTCCAGATATACACAGGCAAGTATAATAAAGTATAATTGAGCCCTAGGTTTTAATAATCACCCCTCTTTCCCAATGTGACAGTTCATGTACAATGTACATGTATCTGCAGGAACATGTTCATGTATCTGATAGCTCCAATCAGCTGTCTACATGTAACTTAACTTATCCAATTCTCCACTCATGTACAACATATATATTTACTGAGACGTACATAAAGTATTAGATCATTTCCCTATGTTTTATTTCAAATAATTATTATGCTGCAATTAGTTGACTTGTTATAATAATATAAAGACTCCGGGCATAATTTAGATGGCAAAATAAAGATTTCTGCCACATAAGACCATGAATCAAGCTTGAAGTCTCAAGCTCATGTATTTTCAAGCAAAGTAAAATCGCACTGCAATTTGGACTTACATGTACACATGTAAATGAGATGATTACTCCAACTTTCCGAGGTAAAACACAGGTATTTAATATCATAAACAACCAAAACAATGACAATTTTCAGCATGTTCAGGGCTGAGAGACAATGTTATATGATTCCTATCTTTTCCAAGCATAAACAACCAAAACAATGACAATTTCCAGCATGTTCAGGGCTGAGAGACAATGTTATATTATTCCTATCTTTTCCAAGCAATATAAAAAATAGGAAATGTGGCATGATTGTCCATTAGACAGCCACCACCAAATGACAGTCAAATTAAAACTTCTACAGGTCCCATTATTGTCTTCAATAATGAATTATAGTCCATTCTATAACAGAAGCTGTAAAAGGCCCCCGAATATTCAATATTCAAGAAAATTCATAAAACAATGATAAACCAACTTAATCTATTGATCAAATGGTGAACAAATAACATTAACAATAAGGCCTAAAAAATAATCTGTGTTTCCGGTAACCCGACCGACCCTATTTTTGTCTTCAGCTCCTGGCTTGGTACAGGCACATTAAGTGTGTGGTGGGGTTAAACCAGTTTGTGAGTTCTCACCCCTTCCACTAATCTGGGACAACATGACATGCATTGAATATTATCAATCAAATACAAGGTTTACAAAAATGAAGTTGACAGCTCAGTCTTGTAATGGTTAGCAGGCTTGTCTTGAGTGTGGAATTATGTACTGTGGATTCAATCCCAAGCAAGGTTTAACCAAAGACATTTAAATTGGTGGCATATAAAAAGAAGGATATGCCGAATCTTAGGATAGAGCTCCTAAGTCGATTTAATGCCTGACCGGTTTCGGTCTGAGTACAGACCTTCATCAGAGGCTGACTGCAAGATTGCAGATCCAACTCCTTTATATACTGTAGCTGTTATCCGTTTACCCCAAACGGATAAATCGGGGAGTTATCCGTTTATCCGTTCAGGATAAAAATGTTATCCGTTTGTGATATGGTAAACATTACTTGATTAAGATTTAATTCCCGGAAAAAGTGATCTTTGTTGATCTACATGCATGTCCCTGTGCTCACAGTAAACATGCATTGTAATGTCATTGTTACCAAGGGTTACAAATTGTAACTGCCTGCTAACAGTATAAATCGACATTTTCAGGTGAATGCCTAGGCTTAAGTAGCTTCTGTTGAAGCTTTCTCTATCCCTTGAAACGGTGGAAAAATAATAATAAGACGTATAAAAAGAAGGATATGCCGAACCTTAACTTAATAAGAGGTCAAGGTCACAATAGCTATTAATTTTTCCAAATAAACAAAACCATTAAGTTAATTTTGATTAAATTTTGTTGTGTTACACTGGAGGAGAGGAGAGAAGGGCAGATAATAAATTTTGAGGTCATAAGATCAAAGGTCAAGGTTACAGTTACTGTAAATACTGTAAAAAGTTATTTTGGCTAGCAATTATGAGATATGTATTCTGGTATCAGCTTTGACATTTGGATCAGGTTTTGCACAGTCAGATATAACACAGTGCTTCCTGCAGATTTATTTAACACTAGGGTATTTTTAAAGACTTTTCCCCTTGCAGGAATTCTAACTGTTTAAGAATGTGTCTTACTAAAACTATAAAAAGAATTTTTAGTACCCAATAAATCTGCAAAACATGCAGTTCAAATGAGAATTCTGCAAATGATACATTAACAATAAATGACTTTTTATCTGTTAAAAGTTTTATTTTAAGATTAAAATTTTCTAAAATAAGAAATTTATTGGTCTCTATAGAGAAGATAAAAGTCCAAATTGTACAGCTGTTAGAACATGAAATTTTATGCTTTAAGTGTTATGTTTAGCAGTTTTACAGGTAAAGTGGTAGTAAAGTCTAAAGAGGTACAATGTGTTTGGCTTTTAATGAGTTCAGTTTAATGAAATCTATTGTTTGATTTTCAGTCTAATGTTTTTAAAAGATATTCAGCTACAAATGCAGATATATATAAATTATTTTAGATTGGTATTTGTTTTATATTTTTGACTATGATCCCTCATATCAATTAAGGTTCCATCAAACTTTATTATACATTTATATAAAGACAAACTTTAATTGGTTAAATATGATTGATGAATTAAGCTCCTTCCCTCATGTCTCATTCTGTTAAGTGTTCTCCTTCCCCAATGTCTCATTCTGCTGAGTGGTCATCTCCTCCCCCCTGTATCATTCTGTTGAGTGTTCTCCTTCCCAATGTCTCATTCTGTTGAGTGTTTGCCTTCCCCCATGTCTAGTTCTGTTGAGTGTTCTCTTTCTCCCATGTCTCATTATGTTCAGTGTTCTCCTTCCTCCATGTCTCATTCTGTTCAGTGTTCTCTTTCTCCCATGTCTCATTATGTTCAATGTTCTCCTTCCTCCATGTCTCATTCTGTTAAGTGTTCTCTTTTTCCCATGTCTCATTATGTTCAGTGTTCTCCTTCCTCCATGTCTCATTCTGTTCAGTGTTCTCCTTCCCATGACTCATTCTGTTCAGTGTTCTCTTTCTCCCATGTCTCATTATGTTCAGTGTTTTCCTCCCCCACGTCTCATTCTGTTCAGTGTTCTCCTTCCCCCATGTCCCATTCTGTTCATCATTCTCCTTCCCCCATATTTATTTCGTTCAGTGTTCTCCTTTCCCCTTTATCTCATTCTGTTCAGTGTTCTCCTTCTTCAATATCTCATATTTTTCAGTGTTCTCTTACTCCATATTACATTTTGTTCAGTGTTCTCCTTCCCCTTTGTCTCATTCTGTTCATTGTTCTCCTTCCTCCATGTCCTATTCTGTTCATTGTTCTCCTCCCATGTTTCATCTTGTTCAGATTTCTCATTCCTCCATGTCTTATTCTGTCCGGTGTTCTCCGACTTCCCCCATTTTTAAAATGTTTGTTAATGGTCACAATTTCAAACTATCTCGCTAAACTAGTTTAACTCGATGTTTCCTGTGCCTATCCCTTGTCAGGAAATGGGGACATGGGTTTGTTTTTGTGTTGTATGTTTTGTTGCATGTACATTTTTGATAATATTATTTTATGCATACACATTTCTTCATATGGGAAATTAAATGGCTTTTCACAATGAATGGTATTTCAGCCTTGTTGAAGGACTTTTGGAGACCTCCAGGTTTGGTAAAAATAAGGCTTCCAGACAATAACTGGAAAAGTTGAAATCTGATTTAAATGAAACTTTAGGATATTGTTATATATCAAGCAAGTTAAAACCCTATTGATGTTAATTGTGAAGATCGTAGTCACAAAAAAATCATTAAAAAATTTGTTGAAAAAGCTTTCCAGACAATTACTCCAAAAGTTAACTTCCAATTTGAATGAAACTTTGGGATATTATTACATATAAAGCAAGTGAAAACATTATTGATTTTGGGAAAACCATAAATGGTCAAGGTCATATTGCAAAACAACCTTTTAAAATTTTGTAAAAATATGTTTTTACCATAACTCAACAAGTTTACATTCAGTTAAATGAAACTTTGGAATATTGTTAAATATCAAGCATCTGAAAACACTTGATTTTTGGAGAAATTTGCTAAAGGTGAAGGTCAATTTAAAAAGTAAGCAAATAAGAACCCTGTTGACTTTTTGGGAAATGAGTTAAAGGTGAAGGTCACAGTAGCACAAATATCTTTAAAATTTTGTAGAAATAAGGTTTCAGACAATAACTTCAAAGGTTAGCATCAGGTTCAACTTTTGGATATTGTTACAAGTTCGGAAATTCCTCCCTAGAAGGCCATGTTTATTTTGGAACCTGCACCTTGGAAATATCATCCCTGATCTTGTGGTTGGAGTGCAATATCTCTGACATTTACCCATTATCTTATACTCCTTGAACCAATGATAGCAAACCTGTTTATGTTATGCCTGGAAAGGTTGTTATGAAGCCAGACAAATATATTGCTATATAACAGATGACTCGTGATTCAAAGTTGTCATGAAAACCTAAGACATCCAAAAGAGCAGAAGAATTGTGACTTTTCCTATGACCCTCTGATCAATAACCACATGTCAAAGTCTAATTACTTCAGTACAATAGGCTTGGTTTCTGATTTGTCAGTGGTGTGTTGTCAACATTAATAGGAATCGTCAATGCAGCTATCAGATCAGTAATAAACCATTGTCTAAGAAAATTACATTTCTTATTATCAGTATGGATTCAAGGCTCTTATAATTATCCTGGATTGTCTGAAAGTTATGACACCATTTGACAGTAAGGAAATATTCTCCTAAAAACAGGCTAAAAGTTTCTGCTGTGAGAATTAAAGCTGTTTAGCTTACTTTTTATTGATTGGAACAGAGGTGGATTGGTTGTAGTTTCTCAACTTGATCAAATGTCACAGTGGTCCTTTGCCTTTCTAATTAGTATTTATAATGACACACTATTATCCTTAAACATCTAAAACATGTTTTTTTCTGTTTTCACTCTGTAAAAAACAACTGTTTTTGAAACAAACGAATTAACCCAATGTAGTATTTATTTGATATGGTAAACTGATCTCACCTTGAAGTACATAGAAAAATAATAATTTGTCTTAAGTACTCATGGTTGGAGAGCAGTCTCTAGTCATTGCACAGTTGTCTGGTTTTGACAAGGATATTGAAACAAATTTATCTTAAAGACAATTGTTTGCTTTACAACTACTAATTTCTTCACAGTTGTTGATAATATAATTGTGGAGCCTTAGTACAAGTTTAATAAAGTCTTTGTTAAAGATTTTTCAGGATCATGTAGTCTTTGCTGTGTTTGAAGAAGATTTTGGTTAAGTATGGTCAACATGGAATCTTTGCACAAATTAAAGAAAGTATATCTTATTAGGTGTGGTCAGTGTGTATAGTCTTAGAAGGTAATGACGTCTTGATTAGGTGTGGTCACTGTGAAGTTTTAATAAAATTTATGACTGTCTTGGTTAGGTGTGATCAATATACTCTTTAGTCTACAATATTTAAATAGAAAATTCTTGTTAAGTGTAGGAAACCAGGGGTATTGGCAATATTTAAAAGAAGGTTTGTTAAATGTGCTCAACAATTGGAGTCTTTAGCAAATGTTGAAGAAAGTTTGTATGTTCACAAGTCAACACATTTGCCCTGTCCATTTCGTTCCCCACAACCATTACTTTGGGAAGATACTTGGTATGGTGTCTAGCCAGTGTGTACATATAAAATAACGGACCTTTTGAAGGTTGAGACCGAAATTATCATCAGTATCTCAGCAAGCCCGAGATATAAAAGGCACCAGTTTTCAGATTATTGATTGTAATGGAAAATTGATTGATTTTAAAATTTATTGATTGATGGACTATTATTTCCAATATAGAAAATCAGAAAAAAGTAAACATATGTAGAAAATGTTTACTGATTGGTATAAATTTTGAGCAAATATCTCTTATACTGCATATAACAATGTTTTATGTATTTAAAATGCACCTTTATTATCATCTTAGGATAAAGAAATACTGAAAAACTGACTGGCTAAAATTCTTGTTATTTGTTCACCATTTTTTCAATAGATTAGGTGTGTTGTTGAAGTTTAAATTCAACTGTCATTTGGTGGATGGCTGTGACTGGCAATCATGTCATATCTCCTATTTTGATATTATTGATATTATTCAGAATTATACTTTTCTATGTAAAACTTGCATATATATTCAGGTTCTTCAGTAAAACAAATAATAAATTAGAAAAATTATTTTTATAAATGTCTAATTATTTGAGAATCAAACCGATTATTATCAATAATCAAATCAAGATATAGTGTCCAATAATTCTTAGTAATTGATTATCATTTTCATACCAATTTCCTAAACTATATTTATGTATCAATTATGGAAAAATTTAGTTAACAATGTTGAACAAGTAACATCTAAAACCTAAAAAATAAAATCCACATGACAACAGGTTACTGGTTTGGGACAGGCGCTTAAAGTATATGTGCGATATTTTTGGAAAACATGTTCTAAAGCAAACAGCACACATTTTCTGGTTGTTTTTTTTTAATAATATTTGGCACTTTCACAGCATATTTTGTTCCTGATCTACACAATAATACCATGACCTTTATACAAAATATTAAATTGTTTCTGGTTTTATCATTATTGCCTCCCACTATTTATTAATTGCATTTTATCTAATTACTGTAATTTTTTATTGTTTGTTATGGTGCATTACAATTGACTTATTTGCTCTCTAAGATCTGGCGATCATTTATTATGACCCCTTATGATATAGAGAAAATAGAAAACAAGATATAGAGAAAATAGAAAAACAAATACATCTGACTTAGAATAAACAAACATATGGAAAGATAGACTTAACAGGTTTGTCTGATACAATGACATTTTTCAAGTCTGAATAGTTCAGAGAATGAATAGGACAGAAACAATCACCAGAAGTTCAGTCTGATATGTAATTCTTGAAGTGGCTGGTCCAATTAAAATTTTGTCAGTCAGAGCACTAATAGACGGACTGTTTTTAGGAAGTCAGTACTTTATAGATAGTGATAATTTCTCACTACTTATGATTCCGTTAGATTTATCCTTTCTTCTTGATTTTTGCTTTCAAGACCATACATAATATTTTGAAAAACTTCAGTTTACATTAAAAAACCTTGATAAGGTGACCCCTTTAGAAAGTGTCATTGCTTTATGAATGCATGTCCTATCCTTAAATCCTACTAGCTGGTAAAATTCTGGTAGTAATATTTTGAAACTGTTGAACTCTACATTGATTGACAATAATGGTTGTTATTAGATTAATTTTGCACTAGACTGTAGCAGATCAAATTTATTATCGCTTCTAGCATTCTTGAAGACCATTTATTCATTGACCTATTTTATAATACTTGAATATTCTAGTGTCATCTTTAACAGGCGACAGCTCAGTAAAACTGTTAACAAGTAATATTTGTCTGACAATTTAATAATACAAATGTGTCCAATCTTTCACAAATCACTCACAAAACTTTATAAGGAGGAAACAAATATATCGGATTGATGTAATTCTAGAATTCTGCTGGTGGACCAGAGGTCACTAAGGGTTTTCACCATCCCAGTTTTCAGACTTGTGTACCATGAATCTTACAACAGTTATTTTACAAAAACAATTTAAAGCATGTAAAGGAATAATTTAAACACTAAAGACCTGAAATAACAGAGAAGCTCAGAAGACTTCATTCCTTACATTGCACATACTAGATATCCTTTCTGGTTGCCTGATTCAGTTAGTTAGAACACCAGTTTTTCATTTTGCAAATTATTTGGATCTCTGCTTTTCTTTATGTTTTGACTCTTAAATGCTACTCCTTGAAATTTGAAAATGATATGATACTGGGTCAATGTCAGAGATACTGCACTCCAACCACAAAAAAACAGGGAATTTACAAATCTAGAGGTCTCCACAAGACTGTCAACAAGAGTGGAATACCACTTCTTGTGAAAAGTTCAAATTGGCCCAAAAAATGTGTAGATGCATTAAATTATAATGTACATTAGCATATCAAAATCACCATATTTATTAAACATGGGTAAATCTGTATTTTATAATAAGGAATTTGGGTTTTTAATGAAAAAGTAATGAATTTGTGATTAAATTGTTTCAACTCCCATGAAACAGTCTGGACATTCCAGATCTCTGTATTATCCATTCTTTTCTAATATTTATATCCAGGATTGAAGAAATGGAGGTATACTGTTATAGCTTGTCTATCCTACACAAAAATTTTCTTAACAAATATCTCAGGAAATACTGATAACAGCAACTTGATATTTGGTATGCGCCCTCACAAGGGCTCCAATACTTTTCTACCGATACCAATTTGACACTTGTGCAACACTTTAATACTGTGCTACCGATACCAATTTGACACTTGTGCAACACTTTAATACTGTGCTACTGATACCAATTTGAGATATGTGCAACACTTTAATTCTGTGCTACCGATACTAGTTTAAGACCTGTGCAACACTTCTTGTTTAATAACTAAGTTTTTTTGGAAGGTTCATTTTAGGGGAAAGTCATTGCTGAAATGACTTCTAGTACTTTTTTCTACAAATTTTATTTTTGTACCCTTGGCAAATGAGGTGTTTTGGTGAGGGTATTTTAATGTGGGTTTCAATGTTTCTGTCCAAACGAAAAGACTGGTATCTGTTGTGTTATCAACTCCTCCTACAGCGTTTAACCAATAGGTCTGAAACTTAGTGGAGTTTACCAGATACCTTGAAGATTTACACTTATTTTGGTAATTTTTTCCTGACTTAAGAAACATTATACTTTGTCATTTTTAGTCAATATTCTATAAAAAGGTACTTATTTTATGTTATCATCTACTCTTACAGCTTTTAATTGAAAGATCTGAAATTTAGTGGAGTGTTTTTAGATACATTCAAGATGTTGGCTTACTATTTTGATTGCCTTTTACTATTTTTTTTTCCCGATTGTACAGATAGTTAAACTTAGTCTTTTTAAAGCAATCATCAATTAGTAGGTAATTATTTTGTTTTATCTTAGCACACCTTTAAACAAGATGTCTGAAACTCCACTTTGCCATTTTATTAAAATGGGGAGTGAGTGATATCATAAGTGTCCTCACAAATCACACTACCCCTAGTTGTCACATTTTTACAGGGCATTAGAGAGCTGATATGTTAAATAAGAACTACCAAAGAAGTGAATGTTTTACTAGAAAAGTTGAAAATGCATTCTGTAAATCTTACTTCCTAGAATGGCTTTTTGGCAATTTCAAACCTTAACCTTACAAATATTTTACTAATCTTGAGTCAAGAAGTTGAACCTTTGAATCGTCCAATAAAACATAAAAATTAAAAGTTCTTCATTCACCAGATTTTCAGGCTCTGAAAAACTGTTAAAAGGTTGGGAATTTCCCATTGTAATTTTTTTTTTGCCTTATAAAATACTAAATTTTAAAAATGAAATGATATTAACTATTTACTTGTATAAATTGTTGCATAAAGATGAGATAAAAATTCTGCAATTACAAATTAAGTTATATTTACTCAATGTGCAATCTACAGGGCCTTTTGTGAAACCCCCACCAAGAGAGTTATCTGCCTTTTACAATGTAAATCCAAGAGAGACCTTGATTTTGTTCCATATTCATATATCATTGAATACAATATGAAAACAAAAGTATTTTCTGTTTAGACTTGCCCAGGATACATCTTTTTGTAAAATTTTATTAAAATTTCAAATAACACCTTTTGCTTATCCCATGAAGTCAGGTTAACAGGCAGTAGGTATTATTTATGTGCAAGAAGTTGTTTACTGCTGTGATATCAAGTATATACCGGTAATGATTAGTTACAAAAAAGAAATGTTTTGCAGTTTTTCCCATTAATTAAAATCCTAATGATAAGGCATTTACCTTGATCTTGGCAAAAACTTGGAAATGTAAGCTTTCATGTCATTTTGATGATAACCCACATAAAATGCCTTAGTTTTTTGTGTTCAAAAATTGGCAACCAGACTTTTTTGTGCTGCATTGGTGCTGAAATCTTCAGTATGGTAAATACCAACACTGTTACAGTTCTGGAATTCTGATTTCAAACTTGTCAGTTTATTGACAGTTACATATACTGAAGATAAATTGCTATCATTGGAAACATTGATTGTTGCTTTTAGTTTGGCTAATAAAAAGTATATGTAGTTCTCATATAACTGTCCTTTATGACAAGTTTCTCCAAAATTTGAATTGATTGGAGCTATAATGTTTCATCAATAATCAATTTTCAGATACAGCTTATATAATATCAGTGTAAAAAATTACTTTCCTTCTCAATCAGAGTTGTCCATTATGTGAGAATTTGTTTCCATAATGCAACTATTAGGTGGTCTCACTGGGTTTTCCCATTCACGCCACCACACTTTGGAAAGCTTCATTTTTATCTCACTGTACGTAAAAGGTCATGGAGCTATTGCCATTATTAAGCTCTGTTGTCAGTCGTCAGTTTATGACAACCCACATTTTCATCTTTTTTGCGGAAACCACTGGGCCAGTCTGAACCAAACTTTGGTGTATTGGTCCTTTGATGGTCTCTCTTCAGAATTGTACCTAGAGTTGTCATCAGCTTATTCAATTGGCCATCATTTTTAAAAAATAGAGAAGGAATAGATGATTTCTTTAAAAATCCCCTTCACATCTTAAAGTAAACAAATTCATACCAAACTTCAATGAAATGGTCCTTAAGTGATATTCTTACAGAATTGTTTCTGATGGCCCAACCGCCAACCAAGATGGCTGCCTAGGCCAAAATTAGTTTAACATGAACATGATCACTAGGTGTGTCCCTTTCAGAATTGTATCCAATGACCCTACCCACTAACTATAATGGCCACCACAGAAGATCTAATTAAACAAAGGACCCTATGGGAAATTCATTAAAAAATCTACACATCTATAAATTGTAGCTGGAACCAATTTTATGGAATGGGCCTTAGGAGGGTCCCTTACAAAATTTTCTCTGATGACCCCACCTGCCAACTGAGATGGCTGCCTCAGTGGAACTTAGTTTAACTTAGGACCCTATGGGAAATTCATTAAAAAATCTCCTATGGAACTGTTTGTGGAAACTTTAATCCAGGTGAACAATTACAGGCTCTGCGGGACATCTGATTTATTTATTCTATTTTAACCATGATGGACAGGAGGAGCCATAACAACGTTTTTGTCATTTAGTAAAGTTTCAAGGTCATAACAGATTTGAAGAGTCAATTAAAAAAAATAAGTTTGCGAATTTCATAAAAAATACACCTGTTAAAATTGTCTCATATGACTGTATTTCAAGGTTCTCTTTGATGGTCACATAAACAGGCTCCCCTTGCTAACAAAGTTTCTAATCTTTAAGTCTTTACAAAAATTTGTAGCTCTATTGATTTTTAAGTTCCAATGTGAAGATCAAGGGGTCATATTATTCTGTAAGATTCATTGAATTATTTTAAGTCAACACCCTTAAATTGATTTTGACCAAACTAATTGTAGATACGTCTGATCTTGCAAAATTTAAAACCCTATTATAAAAGTCACAAGTTAAATAATCAAGGTCACTTGTAAAAACTGACGTATAATTCTTGTAAACATTCAGAATAAATTTAAACCAAACTGAGGAAGCATATTAAGTCCTTCGAAAAAATCTTGAACACCATTGATTTTCAAGGTCAAGACAAAGAATAGGTGGTAAAGTCAAATTCAGGGTTAAAATTTCACATGGTTAGGGGATGCCACACTTTGCATTGCCTTTGATTTTTAAGGAAGAGTGGTAGTAGAGCAGTGATAGTCATGCCAAAAATGTGTTTCAAGTGTTACTTTTCTTCAGTAGAAATAGCTGATATATTTTTGATATCTTTCACTTAAATCAACATTAAAATAGGTAAATTACCAGCAGATTGATACATAATTGACTTCTACCTCATCTGAGGAGTTTACCCTGACCTCCCACTTCTTGTTAAAAAATTCATAATTTGGAAGAAGGCAGCAGATATTTTTTATTACCTGATGATTATCAGTGCATATTTCTTAACTTGAAATAAATTGTTTATAGGAATTTGATGTCAAAGTTAATATTCAATAGATCTGCTCTTTGTGCAGTTTAATGCATAGTTGATGGTGTTAACAATTTGTTGAAATGATGTATAGAACAAGCTTTCTTGGCACAGAATTGAAATGAAAACAAATTGTAAAATATCTTAAAGGTGTGGTTTTTTACCAATTAATCAAGTAAAAATAGACTCATAAGAATGTAAGGGAAACATGTTCTATTAAGTTCTATCTTGCTGAAATCAAAACTTTTCTCTCTTGTAACAGGCTTGGCATGGATTTTATTGTACTAAGTTGCCATGATGTGATGTAGGGAAGCTGCTTTGATTTGTTTTTCAGATTTTGCATAATTTGTAATGAATTTATTTCTGAAGAATATTATGGATTATTAAATATATGTATAATATCCTGTTTTATGTAAGAGGTATAGTAAAATTCATCAAATTTAGAGGGTAATCAATCACAAAGTTTTAAAGTACAATACATGTTAAAGTACATTTCACATGTTGCAGTAAGAAATTTTGAAGTACAATACATGTTAAAGTACATTTCTGAAAATGCATGAAATGTATAGACAATGAGCTTCAAAATTTCTACAAAAGGTTCAATAAATTTTGAAATTGGACACTTTAAATTGCATGAATTTTCTTCAGTCATAAAAAAATATTGAGTTTTGTTTGATATTTTCCTTCAGAATCATTTTGAAACTATTTAAAAGTTTTAAGCAAATCATATGTTATTGTTATATTTTATGTTATTCAGGCTCTAGACAGGGTATATAAGGTGACGATGATGAATTATATTCCATGAGCCGAAGGCAAATGGAATATAATTCATCATCCGTGAATGTCTCCTTATATACCCTTTCTAGCGCCTGAATAACTTTTATGTTACTGTGCATAGCCTTTCTATTAAATAGAAAAGTAAATAATTTCAATATCCATGATATATCTGCAATGCAATTTGAAAACACAGAAATAAATGGAATACAGCTCACCGGCAATAAATTCCTTTTGATAATTACTTTCAAGGCCTAGAATAGTGATTAAATAAATGTTCCGAATTCCAGGAAAGAAATATCCAGTAAAATTCTTTTTTGCAATAAATACTAAAACCATGGAAAACCTACCGATTCCGACTCCACTATTATCACTTCATGTAAAAATGTAAACAAACAGATGACTTGTTCCTGGAAAGTTTAATGCAAAATGTAGATAAAATGTTCATGCCTTAAATAAATTTAGGTTTAAATGGAAGGTAAGAAGATCATTATTGCCTGCTTGTAGTCTGAAACTTCGAAGCAAAAGCAGGAACCGCCATTTTATTCCTGAAAAGTTATGTATATGGCTCTAGCCAGGTATATATTCTCACATTCCCGTCTAATTATCCAATCAAATAGTCAGCATTTTTCTATAAACCATAACATATCTTTATATCATTATAAATATTTAATTTTTTTACTGAACTATAAAGAAATTAATTATATTACATCATCATCAGTAAAGCTTTATTTTTTTGGGCAAATAGTCTGACATCTCGAACAAAATGAATATTGAAATACCGTAATCCAATTTTGCATTTGCTTTTAAAGCACATTTGACATAAATAAGTCTGTCACCTTTCCAGGTGGTTTTAGAAAAGCTTACATTAAACTAAAAAATCCAGTAAAAATTAACAACTTTTGTTATATTTTGAAATTAATGACTTTGTGGTTTTTCATATTGTAATAATTTTTTTATTGTAACATGTACAATCAGTAAAGAATTAAAAGCAGTTTTTTTAATCTAAGATCATAAATGATTTACATGTACCGGTAATTAAAAAAAAATTAAACATGGTCTATCCAAAAGGGGATTTTAAGTAACCTCTATTTTTCACAATAATTGCCAATTTTCAAATTAGCCCAGCATTTTAAGCCTCAAATTTATTAAAGTAAACTTTTCAATTTCTGATTTCACTGTGTTGAACTTGTGTATAATTAGAAAAAGGAAGTTTACTTGTTTTTTTTCAATATTTTTCTGTGTTTAAAAAATGGTGCTACAATGACACCTCAGCAAATCTCCCTCATTGAAAAGATTCTTTGAGGAAGATCTCTTTCAAAGTACTTTTCTAATTTTGACACCTAGCTCTGTCTGCTGTGTTCTCCTTACCATGTGAGAATTAAAAAAAAGAGAAAGTCCAAGAGACTCTGTTATGTAAGACATACTTTAGTAGTATTTTATGAATTGTTTTGGAAATAATCACTCTTGACCATGAAAGCTATATGTGAAGTTAGTTTTTACACAACTGCAAAAATTTTGAAATTGTATTATGTTTGGTTCTGTCTAATCAGTTTTGGTGTGGTTGTCTATTTGATGTGCCAAGATATGTCTGACAGGCCTTATACTAGTTCAAAATGATGAAAGCAAACTCACTGAACAGAGAATGATGTAAATTGATAAAACAGTGTACATTCCAAACAAAAGAGAACTAAAAATTAGCATGAATACATTTGTAGCCCATAATTGGGAAAAATATGGCAGGGGTCATTGTGGATTGCAGATACCATAACATTGTAAATAAGTATCCAACTCAACTTAGTGCAAAATGAGGGCCACATGTACTGTACTTTGACTATTGCACACCAATTACAGCTAAGCTTAGAGTTCACCATTTGCATCAATGAAAATCAGGTATAGTGACTTAAAAAATGATATATTTAATTTTTATGGCTCTTACAAGTGCAGCCAAAGAAATATAAAAAATAATAAATATTTTATTGTACTGACTTCTTTCACAGAAATCCTATTTATGAATGGTGTCAGATCTATTTTATTCAGTAAAAGATGCGCACAAAGACAAGCATACAACCTCCTTGCTTGACCTTGTGATGTTGTCATCCACAACAATCACATATTTTTTTTTATTTGTGAATTAATTCATCGCCTCAGGTGTGGAAGGTTATGGGTCTCTGGAAGGGTCAAACCAAAGACATTAGAATTGGTATTTCTGCTTATCTAATAGCATGCAGCATTTAGGATTAAGAGAAAAGACGTCGATGGGACAGAGTCAGAATAATGTGTCTTAATAAAGTGAAATATGTCTTCCTGCGGACTGTTGCTTTCATAAGCTAGCATGTTAAAAATCCAGCTCAGCGTGTCTGTCTAGTACAAAGCAGGATTCATTAAATTATATCTGCATATTTTTCAGTAACTATATAAGTAGTTTAATTATAATAGTTTGAAGATTGCTAATTTACCATAGTTAAACCCAACTATATAACTCTGTAAAACTTGTACAGTGTTTATACAAACTTTGCAATACCTGTACAGTTTATGTTACAAACTCTGCAATACCTGTACAATGTGTTACAATCTCTGTTAAACTTGTAAAATTTGTTACAAACTCTATTAAATCTGTACATTGTGTGTTACAAACTCCATAAAACCTGCAAACTATCTGTTACAAACTCTGTTGTATTTGTACAGTGTGTGTTACAAACTTTTGAATATCTGCAACGTGTGGGTTTTGTTGGTTAACAAATAGTTCACTAATTAGCTGAGGTAATTATTTGTAATATTTTTCACCCTTGAAAATATTTTTCTGAGAGATGTAGTTTATGTTCTGTTGTTAAGCTGTTACATAGTACTACCTGAAAGATAAACTGTTATTGAACTTCTACACAAAAACCATATTTTTCTTTACTATTTCTAACCCAAGTTTTTTGCTCTTATATCAGAACTTAGTTATATAATGATTAAATTGATGCATATTTATATTGAAACACAATTGTCAAAAAGAATTGGCTTACAGTTTGATTAGAAAACACTAAAGCTACTCTGTTATCTCTATGATCATTCAGCTTTATATTTATTCAATTGATGCAGCAGTAACCTTCTTTTTTGTAGTGAAGTAATGTTTTTACTTCTGAGTAGACACTTATCAGGATTGATGTATTGATTAACAGCAATATCCTAAGGCTACTGTCGGCGCAGTTCACTTCAGAAATCGGCTTTTTTCAATTTAATCATATTTAAAAATATTTAAGATTGACCCATCTTAATAAAAATATTAGACTTACTTAGTTGTTGATAAATTATCAATAGTTGTGCAAATTTATTCAATGTTTTTTTTTTCTAAGTTTCATTGTCTATGGGATTTTGCATAGAGAAGGGAGATAACTCACTTTGGCAAGTTTACTTAAATTAGGTATTAATAGCCCCTTTCAGATCACAAGTTCAAATTTTTGGTTGTTTTATGATAAGAAAAGTATAATTAACAGTTTAACACCATATATATATATATGGTAATACAATCATTATGTAGGAAATTTGATTTTTAATGTACAAAAAATTTCTATAGAAATTTCCCCATTCAAACCACTTTATCACCAATAGTGAAAAAATATCTTAGTGAAGAAGAAAACATTTTGCACTAAAAATGACGACATAGCTAGATACATTTTTAGTAAAAAGTATGCCATCTACATCCCATTTAAAAATCTTCAAAATTGTAAAAAGGTGATTTCCAGAGTGAGCTGCGCTGACAGTAGTCCAGACTATGCATAAAATGTTTGCCACCTGATCTTAAGCAATCAACAATCAATCAACAAGGTCTGTTGATTAAAGGCTGTATTTTAATTGCCTTTAATTCACAGAAAGAGCCTATTTTATGCCTTTTCTGAATGGTTACTTTGACCTTAATTACCTCTCTACCAAAATTATTAAAAGAAAAAAAAATATTTAGAGATGACTTATATCCCAAGTCTTGGACAAATTTTCCTAATTTTGAAGCTGGTTTATGATGTCAGTGATGTGGCAATTGAGTTTATACTCTAACATCTGTTTGGTATGAAGTGCTGGGTAATATGCTACCCAAATAACAAAACCTATACTTTCATGAAATTCAGACCAAAAAAATGTCACTAATTGTATCTACTGGTCAATGTAAGAATGCACTGTTTTTTTTAAGATTCTCCAAGAGATAGATAATGGTATTGGTATTGTGGTACTGGGCCTGTATTCATAAACACTCTTAACTTCAGTCTAGAGTTCATTAGATTTTCCTAGTTAAGTATAAAATCTTAAGTGGTACATGTTGTCATAAAGCATATGATCTTAAGTATTCCCTTAACTAAGGAATACTTAATACAAACAAATCCTGCAGCAAATAAAGCCATGAATAATATATAAATGATATAATTCTATCAACAATAATTCAAGATGCCATATTCTGTTAATAAAAAGTGGGCACAAAAAATGTTTACAAACTTACTTAACTGCACTTTAAGAATTTCTCACGCAAAATCTGCTACCATTTAATTAATAGAACAACTATCTTTTTTAATTGACGTAAGTTGTTTTGTTAACTAATGTTAGAGGATACATAATCCCCTAAAAAAAGGGGAAAAAAAGTTTTATGTCCACTCAACCAAACTCTAGATCCACACATCAGGCCAATCCAGATTGACCCAAAACTCTTTTAGATTACAGAGGGAAAGGGGACAAAGTGTGCAGAACATCCCCATTAATTTTCAAAAAGTTCTAAAAATTAAGGGCTCCTGAATAACCCCTGTCTTGTAAAGTTGTAGTTTTCAGCAAAGCCTGGTAGACACAAGGGACTACATATGTTGACAGGGATTGTTAACAGAAAAAAACCATTCATTATTATATACACATTATTAAAATTGTTTTCGCATTTATTACCAAAGATCTATACGGAATAACTGCCGTCAGACAGAAAAAATGTAGAGCACTTTGTATATAAGTCTATATGTAGGCAGTATACCAATAGGACTTCTTAATTTCTGTTTGACCCCTGATAATTTCCTTGATTGCTGGTTAATTTTTAGCACTTACAAATTTTTTTCACCAGGTTTCTGTCTCACCTGCGACGAAGTCGTGAAAGCGAGACATAGGTGTTACTTTCCGCTGGCGGCGGCAATGGCGGCGTTAGTTTTTTTGAAAGCTCTATATCTCTGAAAGTATTAATGATAGGATTACCAAATTTGGTGTGCTTATAGTTTATGATATGAAATTATCGACACACCACATGACATTGGTCCTTGACCTACTTTGCATGGTTCAGTGACTCTTAAAGCTCCAGCGTCAAGTTTTCATGCTTAGGTCAGTTTC
>JAULBM010058059.1:0-10366 GCA_032357055.1 Geukensia granosissima
AAAAATGGTTGACATAAACATACCAAAGATTGTCAAAAGTTATGTCCCTTTACATAGGTCTACTCCCTTAAATATAAAATTTTTCATTTGGGTGTTTAGACGAGGAAGCAGGAATAAACCCAAAATCAACGCTTTCAGGGTGCTGTATTCTACTATTTTCACTTATTGGTATTTGCTCATTGAAACATTCATTATTGTTTAACCCACCTGAACTTTTGGGGTAAGTTTTTTTCTCACCTGACAGACAGGGGGTATATACTCTAGATTCATCATAAATATTTAAAGATAACAGAACACTCATATATAACTCAGTGTGATTAGAAGAAACTGACTGTAAATTTTTATGTACAATTTGACTAAATTGAAAGACCTGTTGTTAAAATTTTGATTATCTTGAGAACAAATCATAAAAGTTTTCCTGTTATGAACTTGGGGACCCTCTGAAAGTCATGCATGGTTGTTATGAGAATAAGACGTTTCGTACATTGTTTTGCTGGATGGCGACAAGTATCGTCAAATGATTTTGCCTTGCCTGACACATTACAGACGACATGAATGCTCAGTTTTTTTATCTCCAAACTTCCCAAAGTGATCAACAGAAAATGAACATGATCCCGATTGATATGCTCCACACACAGGATTTCGTGAATATGTTTCCCTCTTGACTGAACCAAATTTTATAACGAGCTTGCGATATTTCTCGTCATTAAATAAATCTGTCCATAACTAAAGACCTCTTTCGATTGAACGTAGTACTTCTCAATAACAAACCTTCATTTCATTGATCGGAAACTTCTCTGACAAATACAATAAACTGTCGATCTTTAACAGTTGTGTAAAATGTACACTTCTCCCATAACTAGCTGTAACAATCCGACGTCCTTGTCATTATAATTAATGGATTCATTTTGAGCAAATTCATGTGACCAAGGGACGTCCAGTTTAACCATGTCTTTTGCAGAACGAGCCTCCCCCGATATAGCTTTTTCCGTTTCTTATTTGGAAATGATTTACTAGATTCAGCTTTCTCTTCGTCAGAAGATTCATTGGAATCACTCTCTGATGAGCTTTCAGAAATAAGGACCTTTTCTGTCTTACTAGATGTTTTTGTCAAATGTTCATTGTCTCTCAACTCTTTAAGGGTTGGAAAATTAAAGTACTGTGCTTTTCTTTCGAATCCGCGAGAACTGCTTTTGATTTTAGATCAGGGTTCTTTTAGCTAATTCAGAGTATAGCATGCTTAATTCAAGAGCCTCGTTTTCTTTTTTCAACTGGTATATTGAGCGCCTGAGATCGTCATTATTGTCCGATTTTCTAACCTTTAAACGTGCAACCTTCTCAGAGTTCTTTGTAGATTGTAGGATACCAGTTTCACTTACAGTTTGTGTCTTTGGGGTGGACGTGAGAGGTTGAGGCTTTTGTGCAGATTCTAACTGAACCGACTGTTCAAGATTAAGTTCGATGTCCTGTTCTTCGGACATTTTTGTTGGGGTTGTAGACTTTAAATCTCCCGACGAGTCAGTCTTCTGGTCAAGAATGAATGATTTCAGATGAGAGGGCAACTTTCTTTCTCTCTTACTCTTCTCTATGTCCACAACTAAATGCACAGAAAAAAAATTCTTCACACACCGACGCTGGCGGGACACAAAATATAATACAAAATTACCCTTCACACAGGAGAGCGATCCCTCAATTATGGTCAATGAGAGTTACCTCCCATTGACTGCATTGAACTTGCAGTAATACTTTTTAGCAATCATAATGTATTTTAAGCTGCGCCGAGTTTTTATTCTCTACGGGTATTTTACATTAAAAAGTTAGCCATTTGTTTACCGGAAGTAGCTCTTTGTACGCGCTAGCATGAGACCAGGAGTACACATTGTCAACATCTTACATCTGTACATCTTGACCTCCTCCTTAGGAGAACCACGTCGCTGTGACACGTTGAACATAACCATTCACCATATCTTTACAGTTTATTTAAACACACACATTAAGTAATCTTTTCCCTCGTAGTAGTTTTGAGGCACATATAGTAATCACTTAAAACAGTTAGTTATTAAAATATAAAAAGTCCCATCTCCACATGCGCAAAGGGTATATATTACAACGGGCTGTTACTGAATTTATTCAGTTGTTATCTCTTCATTGTAAAGATTAAAATCTAAAATCGTTTCACAGTCAGGAGTCATCATAGGATAACATCCATAAAATAATGTCACATTTCCTCATTTGCATTTTTTAAAGTTATGTCAGACACTGATTGTTTGATTTGGCTAGTAATTGACGAAATCTCTGTATTTGTAATGAGTACACTAGTCTTCTTGTGTGGTATTCAATCTCTTCCATTAATTCATCTGGTAGTTTAAGCTGATCTTGTATTATTGTAACATTTAACAGAATACTCATTCTTCTTTCTATATCTAGTTTGTTAAAGTAGATACCTTTACTTTTCAGTAATATATTCTGGATATCCATTACGATTGGTTGTCGTACAGTATTCAATTCTTCACAGTACATAATAAAGTGCACTAAGTTTTCTTTGTCTTTTCTACATAATGGACATGTTTCATCTTGATTTTTGCTGAACCTGGCTTTTTTATCTTGCAGAATATATGTTCCAGTTATTAGTTTCAACTTAACATTGACCCTACAAATATCCCTAGTTGATTTAAATTTCATTTTGATTATTGGATGTACTTTCCCTGGTTGAAAATGATTTTGGATTAGGTATTGGAGATTTTTATATAATGGTATCATATTTTCTATCGAATCAGCCCAGTATTTATTAATAAGCTTTTTGATATATTTATTCCATTTCTCTTTTTTTGACGGATTGTCTAAATAAAATATGGCATCATTAAGTTCATACATTATTAAAATTTTTTTAATATTGATGAACCAGCTATAACTATCTATTGATTTAACTGTAAATTATCTTCTAGCTAGTCTTTTCTCTACTGATTGCTCATCTTGACAGCATATGTTATTAAAAAAATTAAGGGCTTTTATGTCTATTTGTGCTTCTATTGGCATTATTCCTGTCAGAACATATATGGCAGTAATTTTCCTGCTGAACGCTGCGTAATAATTAAGTTATTTGACTAGGATTAAATAACCTGCAAACATGTATAATGGCGCGCCTGAATTTAATTCTAAATGTAATTCTTCTGATATGTATTGCAAGCGGGGTTCGAATTAAAACATGGACAATTTTTTTCAACTTACCTTCTCTACAGGTCAAACTACAGCTCTTCCTACAAAGATGGCCAACCATCAACGTTTAATCCCCGTAGAGAGGTTGAGGGGCAGATAATGTTATGTAAAACTCTTTTTTTGCACAGTGCAAATTCTGGACTTTTCACCGTGGAGTAATTCCTTCTTTTAATTTATAATAAATACAAAGGCGGAAATGCACATGTTATTTTATAACGCCTGAAATTCGCATTCCAGAAAAGCTTGACATTCATGAAGTTTGACTGATCATCCGATTTTTGCCTCTATCGTGTGTAATATAGGTAAATCCAGAAAAGCCCTTTGTCAGCAGTTAAATTTGGCTTTTGAAAATTTGTTAAACAAGTTCCTTAGATGAGTAATCATGTTTTTCTTGTATAAATCCCATATTCTTTCATCAAACTACTGAATAATTGATTTTTATTTAACGTCCAGAGGCAAAAATTTCATTCATATTTAGGACAAGAACCAGTTATCAAATTAGAAATTATAAAAGAGGCTAACTTGGGTTTCGGCAGGGAAATTTAATATTCACAGGATGCTAAATTGGGATTGTTTGGTCAGGGACGGGAAATTTTGCCTAAACAACTGGTCACCTACGGATCGCTCATAACAAGCTGCTGCAAAGGGATCCTTAACGTGCGGAGAGAACACGGGGCACGGTGGTAAAGTTCCCGTCCGAGACGTCTTAAGAATTTAAACATCACGCCCAACCAATAGACGCACCTTTAGCAGGGATTCTACATGCTGGCGGAGAAACCGAACGGTCTAATTCTATACCGCGGCCGCCCTCGGGGGATTTAAAAACAGATATATTGCTGCTAACAGTCTTTTATTATCAATCATGTATTTGTTATTGTGTTGGTAAAAATCTCATTACAGAAATAAACCCACATTAAGTCCTAGAAACCTGAATGTGAAAAAAGCCGCGTTAAGTCCTAGCATCAAATACAAACGCAAATCCATATCAACAATTTTGTATTGATAAATGTAAGACGATTTGATAAAGAAATCTACTTTTCTTCATTTATATGTTCAATTTGCATACTGTTATCTCAAAGGAAATATTCAAGTATATGTCATTCTTCAATTTTGCATGTGGTAATAGGTTGGCTTTGTGTTTAATGTTTTGTTAAATTTGCATTTCTGATAATATTCAGGTAAAAAAGTATTATTTTATGTATACACGAATTTCATTTTGGGCGATTAAGACCCTTTCCAACTTTGTTGAAGGCTTTGTGGAGACCTCTAGATTTGGAAATTCCGTCTGTTTTTCCCGTGATCGGAGAAGAGTATATATCTGACATTTACTCTTTGTTTTTTTTCATATTAGGACCTACATCCTATTCATAAAACTAGTTTTCAATGTGTAAAAAAATAACATTTATTTAAAAAATGATGTCGTCAGAGTGAGATCAATGAAAATTTAATAATGATATTGTTTGATATACACGTCAATCTTTTCAAGAAGAAAGTAGATATCACACATTTTCAGATGAACAGCAACCGTCCATCAGAAGAATAAAAAATGATAATCTGATGATCATTTTGCTGTCTTAACCTGTTCATGGGAGATATATACAGCAAAACATCAAATAAGGGGATAACTCTTGATTTAATCAAATCAAGAAAATTAATTGGATAAAGTACAGATTGTTTTATGCGTAATCCATTGTACAACATAGTGAAATGTTAATGTGTCAGGTCATCTCCTGTAAACATACAGTTGGGCAAAAATAAATAAATTTGTACTTAAAATAAATAAAATATTGAAAATAATTTTTTTTTGCCTTTTTCGGATATTTCGCTGAATTTGCATTATTTAAGGTGGAGTGGTACTTAAAAACATAAAGGTCTATAATACCTTTCAAATGTCTGTTTTCTTACTTTGTTGAAATGAACAGTTTCTATTATTATGTTCTAGTTGAAAGATGATTCAATAAGTCAATTTACGAAAGTTAATTTAACTAATGTAGATGTTATTAACATTTTCAAATGTTTCATAAAAAATATTTAAAGTCAAGCATGGATTGTCTACACGTATGTTGAAGCTTTTTATTGTTGATTATAATCAAAAACGTAAATAACGTAAATAAGGATTTACAGAATATTGATTGGTCGTTTAAAGCCCAATGAAAATGTTGCACATGCTCTAAATAACGCACGGTCCGCAATTGATGATATTCAAACGCTGACTGAAATGAAGATGGCATCACGTAAAATGATAAAAGCACTGGTAGGCATTTTGTAAAAAATGTTACAAAATGTATTTTGCATTAAAAGACAGTTTTAACACAAACAACACAACTTTGAAGGGACATTGTTATATTTTACTTATTTATTGTGTTATCAAAATATGATGTTTAAATCAAAAACCTGTACAAACTTGTTTTATTGGTTTGTTAAAGGACCGATTCAGAAATTCAACTTCCGTCCTCGTAAAACGCATTGTAAAATCTCAGCGTCCTCGTAAATGACGTCTTGACCAATGAGAAACAACCAGAACAATGACGTTCCCAGAATTCCGTTGTATTTCTGAAACGGTCAATTATGATATTCATTTTTGTTGCCAATTTTATTTTATTTATATTCGAAAAAATAATTCTTTCATTTTAGATTTTACTGGGTTTGTTGTCTTACTTCTCCTGTCAAGATCTCTGTGATTCTTCCATTAATGATGATCCTACAGAAGGGTTTGAAAATAACTCGGATGATGAATACCCAGATGAGTAAGATGTTACATGCGCAAAATATGATAATTTCTTTAGTTGCTCAAACTTGTTTTCGCTTTCAATTTATGGATGTTAACAAATAAAAAATACTACGTAGTCATTAAACAAGGATTTTAACATTAAAACTTTTCATCAATCAAACTATATTTTTTACTTTCTTAAATTAGTGGTTAATAAATAAAAAAACTTTTGCTGTTTACTGTATTCTTTTCTGATTAGAATATAAGAAATCACATTATAATTATTTCAGGTCAGAAATAGAAAAGGCAAAAGCAGGCATGGCTGATGACCAGAAGAGGGCACTTGATATTGATAGTATGAATGTTGAAACCCTTCTTGCAATTAAACCGACCGATCCTGTTATAATTGCACCGTGAGTATATATGCATTTTCGCATCTTTCATTCTAACAATGAAATTAAGTTTTACAAATGGTTTGTCGACTACTGAAAAAAGCGATTATCCTCACAAGGGTCTACAATTCAGTTTAGAGCAAATTGAAGTTAACTATTACATTATTAACATTGTGATCTTAAAGAATCTTAAGGAAAATCAATTAACTTGCGCTCTTATACCCATATTTAATCCTCGAAATTGACCAGAATAAAGAGAAAAAACTTGTTTCTAATATTTACGACAATCGGGATGATTTTTCCTATAATTGTAAACTTCCCATATTTATGTGACAATATTCCTACTTCCTTTGCTGTGCTTTATGTTTCGCAGTTGATGCGATACTCTTTTGCTGTTTCAAATACCTAGATCTTCTGCAGAGAACATTGCTGTTGACGCATAAATTACTATAACAAAGGTTACAACCAATCAAGATTGAAATCTTCCCTTGTAAAGTTTTATGGTCTAGTAAAACTCTCATTCAAATGGTATAGCCAATAAACGCCGAAAGAGTGACCTCAAATTATTCACCCGTTTCTGCCTTGGAGTATAATGCAACAGGATGATGGCAGACAACGTCATTTCGTTATTTATTACTATAACAACAGTTTCCGTTTTGGAATAATATTGACTTTAAATGGACAAAACAAAATTCCAAAAAAACATTTACAACTGATTTCATTTACATTCCAGAATAACCTCAGCATCTCTCTGCCAATCAGATTTTAGACAGTGGCCTGCTTACAGGACGTACTGGTTTAACGGAGGCAAATGCTACCTGCTGAAACCATGGTGGGGCTCTGTTTTTACAACTATAACATATGCCTCATGCAGGTAAGTTGTTTTTTTACAAAACAATGTAATGTCATTTGAAATCAAATAGCGACATGGTTGGCCGAGAGGTCTAGGTAGTTGATTCAAATTTTTACTTGAACAGATCATTGTTGCTTTTCGCC
Organism: Geukensia granosissima; assembly: GCA_032357055.1. Classification (NCBI taxonomy): domain Eukaryota; kingdom Metazoa; phylum Mollusca; class Bivalvia; order Mytilida; family Mytilidae; genus Geukensia; species Geukensia granosissima. The sequence continues at coordinate 7,315 of JAULBM010058059.1, forward strand.
TGACATTGTGCCATACAAAAAACGAGTTTAGTCTATCTCGCTTCGCACGTGATAAGGTTTGTCAGTTACCTGCTCAAGGCTGTGGTTCTTTCCAGGTAATCCGGCTTCTTCCACCAGAAAAACTGACCGCCACGAAATGACTGAAATATTGTTGAAAGTGGCGTTAAACCCCAACCAAACAAACAAACGAAATCTAATATGGCTTGTTCATTATATAGATGTGGTGTAATTGGCTATGAAACAACCTTCCAAATAGCATAAAGTACATCATCACAAAAAAAATTGTTAAATATTCGTCGATGATGGAATAAATTAAATTCAATTACTGCAATTACATATTTTTAAAGTATTTTTGACAGCCCACCACTCCTTTTTGATATGTTCTGTAAAGACAGCTTTATGAATCTGCATCTTTAGTGAAACGTATATCGACCTTCACTTTTCACCATTCAGTAAAAATACCTTGCGTATTTTCCTGTCGATGTTTTATAGTTATTTTTAAATACATTATCAACCATCTCATCTTATTTACATTATATAAACACAAAATATTAATGCATCGTTCATTAATCATTCAATTGTTGGCCACTGGGCTTACAATAAACCAACGGTTATTATTCAGGTTCAGTTGTTTAATATTTATAACAATAATTTTAGCTCCAGGTAAAAGTTCTTTGTTTTTCTTGTTTTCCCTATAGTTTAACTACGAGTAAGATTTATCCATGAGGTAACAATTGTGCAGGTTGTTTCGTGTATTAAATAAGGCTACCGGGAACTGTTTCCTGTTATAATAATTTTCATTTTCGTCTCTTCTTGTACAATTAACATGAAAATAGATTTTTTATCACTAATAGAAGATGTCCCTGTCCATTCCAACATGCTTACTGTATTGGTTTGGTAAATCAAATGATGATATATATCAATTATATTGATTGATTGATTGTTGTTTAACGTCCAACTGCAAAAATTTCATTCATATTCTGGACGAGGACAAGTTTTAAAACACTAAATTATAAAAGGGGGTAAATGGGGGTTAGGGAATTTAATAGCCACAGAATGTCAAATTGGGACTGTTTGGGAAGGGGCGGGAAATTTAGCCTAAGCAACTTGTCAGCTACGGACCATTCATTACACGTTGTTGCAAAGGGATCTTTAAAGTGCTGAAAGCATGGCATTCTCCAAACACGGGACACGATGGTAACATTACCGTTATATCAATTATAAAGAATACACGTATAAAAAACGATATGTCAGTTCTAAAATGGGTTTTTAGTATGCAATCAATAAATACAATTTTAAAACCTATTTCACACGAAAAACAACTTCCTTCATCGTTATGTACCATCACTTTATAAAAAATAGTTGATTATATTTTAGTTATCACCAGAACTCACCCTGGTTTTTTGTAGGGTTCGTGTTACTCCAGCTTTAGTTTTTTAATGTAATGTTGTGTGCTGTATGTTTGTCTAAGGCACGGACCATTTGAATAACGGGGGCTGGGATTTTTTTTTTTTTTTGAAAAAAAATTCTGACCCTGATTTCTGTCAAAAACTAATCTGACCAACATACGGACTGAAAAAAATTCTGACCCACTGTCTGGCCAGCGGAAAAAAATATTTTCCCAAAAAAATCCTACATTTACGATACATTTTAAATTAATCGGGCCCGCATACAAATGTTAGGCCGCCCAAAATATCAAATGTCCGTACCTAACGGAGCTGATGATTACCAGAACAACGTAATGATGTCATTGGTCTTCCAACGAAAGACCTTTAAAGCCTTTTTCTGAAATATGACCACATGGTCAAAGGTCTACACAGCCAAATGTCTTCGAATTCCTTTTTATATTTTCAGATCTCAGTATTGTCAGAACATACCATGCTATTGGTGGTATTACGGTTACAGATATAGATGCGTGGGCAATAACTGGAAATACTTTAACTTATGGCTGTATTGTCCGCACTCCTCTACGTCTCTTATCACCAGACTTCGTTTACGACTGCCTCAGTGCTGTGAGTGTAAGCGATTCGCCGTCCCGTGGATATCATCCGACTTCACGCCAAAATAAATGAACTTGGAAATTTTGTTATTTTCGTTGTATTTAGATTTTTACATATATAGTAATGATTTACATTTTAGTACATGTTATATTCATCTGTAAATAAAATATTAGGTAGGAATTATTTTTTGTTGTATTGTTATATCCGCCATAACTTCAAAGGCTGAAAGTGGTAAAAACTAAAGTAAACTAATTGTTTGATAGTAATGGTGCTTATCTGCACGACCATTAGCATGATCAGATTTGCAAAAAATCTATAAAAAAACGAGTAGGTAATACAGTTATATAGAATAGCAGGAATAAGCATGATAATATCATTTTTATATAGCTAAGTTAACGATCTTGATTAAACTCGTGGTTGCCATTTGCAAGTATTCTTCAAGAGATTTTTAAAGTACAACTACTATTTTGCAGTAATGCAAGAATACTGTGGCACATCGATATTTATTGAACAAAACTGTGTTGTGTTTTAATGCAAATCAAGTAATTTTTAAATCATAATGAATCATCATTTTTTGTTGGGTTTTCCACATAAGAAGTATTTTTATGTAATCTGTAACCAATTAGGCAGATTACTAATGTAAACCAAACGAAATTCGCCACGACTTAAGTCAAAATATATAGAAATTTCAGCTATGAGGTATGTCATGTTATGTATCGTTGGAATTCTAATTTTTTAGCCGCAGTCATCCTGCAATTAAAATTAAAGTTTTTTCACCATTAAAATTTTCCCATCACCCCTCTATAATAAATTTTTGACATAGAAAAAATCTATCTCATTGGTATGTTTCTCAGAAAAATTTCGTGATTCAGTGTGATTGTTTGATTGCACCCATTAAATGAGGCAAATTTGCAAAGTCGAAAAAATAAACATTACACCCTACGGGGAGATTTTGTATTTCAGTAAAAATGAATTTCGACAATTCACTTGGCAACCCAACATATACCCCAACGACACTTACCAAAGAGGAAATCCTTGACAATCATCGGTCA
>JAULBM010058070.1:0-10365 GCA_032357055.1 Geukensia granosissima
GGCCATGGTCTTGTCTGTCTACCGACTTAACGATTTCTGTCTGCCCCTTTGGTATCTTCGAATTCCTTTTATCAATAAATCTCGTCGTAACCGATACACTTTTAAGGCAGGTTTTTTTATTAAGCAACCAGTTAAATAAATTAAATCTATTTTAACAGATCTTTCAAATTTGGTATGATCTACATTTGTTTGATGTCAACTCTTAGATGGCTTGTTTCTCAGCAATATAATTTTTAATTCTAGATTTAAAGTTTTTCATTTTAAGATTTGCTGAAGTTAAAAATTGCCTTTATATACCCTGATCTATAAAATAATGAATCTGTTTTCTTTGATCTTTACGTTTATATGAGAGATAAAATAAAGCTAATAATGATGCAGTATGTTATTATACTGTGCCTCTGTACAAAGCCAATATTCCAGGAAATCTTTTGAGTTTTTGTTTATTTATTTAAATCAGAGATGTTGTATCATTTCAATCAATCATCAGCATTTCTACAACATTTTAAGGGAAGTGTCTTATTTATTACTGCGAACAGTTTTCTAAGAAAATCGACACTGGAGTTTTCGTGTCAACTAGTAAATGTATGAATTATTAATATTTAGAAAAAACATGCATCTTTACCTGCAAAAATGTCATGCCAAGAAATCTCGTCATGAAATACTCTTAAAGCAGAATATTTTATGTTGCAACTTATTAAATAAAGAGATTTTTTAAAACAGATCTTTGAAATTTGGTAGGATCTACATTTGTTTTTTTTTTTTTGTCAGCTCTTAGATGGCTTGTTTCACAGCAATACAAGTTTTGATCCTAGTTTTTTAAGTTTATTTATTTTAAGATTTGCTGCAGTAACAATTTTCCTTGATATACCTTGATCTTTGAAATGATTTATCTGTTTTCTTTGATCTTTACGTTTATAGGAGAGATAAAATAAACCTCATAAATGCTGTAGTATGTTATTGCACTGTGCCTCTCTACAAAGCCAATATTCCAAGAAATCATTTTCATTTAAATCAGAGTTTTATCATTAAATCATTAAAAACGGCATTTTTTGCAACATTGTATCTTATTTATTACTGCAAACAGTTTTATTAAAAATCAAAACTCGTCTGGTGTTTTCGTTTCAACCAGTAAATGCATAAACTATTTTTTTAGAAATATTTGTATCATTACGTGAACAAATCTCGACGACTGATATATATATAATGCATAACTTTACAGCAGGTTTTTGATGTAAGTTAAAATCAACTACGAGATAATAAGACCTTGGATACGAGGTCGAGGTTAAACTTTTTTTATAAATGCAAACTTAACAAGCAAATAAAAGAACCGACAGCTTCATTGGTGTTCAACTTATTAATATATTCTTTTACTGTTACACACATGCTTGTATTATCACCGTTTTTTTATTGTTATTTGGTATTAAACTTTGGAAAACCAACACTGATACCACATGAAAGGAAATTGACGATTTGTTGGTATGTAACACAAGCGTTGAATATCACAGGACAAAAAAAATGAAGATTTTAAGAAACATATTTTTTTATCGAAGTGTTTGTTTTCAAAAAGATTAACATAACCCGAAATACAATATCCGGATCCGGATTAAGTTGACAGAACACTAGTAACTCGTTTCTTCACAAAACTACACGGTTGTTTTGAAATGTCTAGCTAAATAAAGATTGGCCTTCCCGTCATGCACATTGTCGCGGAGACATTGAAACCGAAAAGACAAGAGGCTCCTTTGAGCCTGTATCGCTCACCTGACAAAGACTCCTCACTAATCCTTCCAGAAAGGAATGTTGTTTCAAATTTTGATAAAGGACAACTGGCTCAGAAGTTTTTTGGGAGAAGATATTTTTAACTATAACTTCAAAATTAACTTAAAAACCGCCTAAAATGCCATAACTCCCACAAGGAATAACGGATTTCCACAAAATTTTCACTAGTGAAAGATTTCATAATGCTGAACACTTTAATTATTGACAGAATTAGTCTAAAGTTAATTGTGTTGTTGAGGTATATGCGTAAATTTGGTCAGAACTTTATGTTCTAATTTAAGTAACGGCAGCCATGTTTTTCAACGAATCAAAAATCGAAGCATGAACTTTGTGCAGAATACCCTCAGGAAAAATCACAAAGTTTCAATTAAATCTAATCAGTAGTTTCAAAGGAGAAGATCTTTTAAACTATAACTTCAAAATTAGCGAAAAAAACAGCTAAAAAGGGTCATAACTCCTACAAGGGATTTCCTCAAAAATTTCACCACAGATAGATTTCATCATGCGGAACACTTTTCTTTAGTCAAAATTTGACCAAAGGTAACGGTTCCTGAGATATATGAGAAAATGTTCGTTCAGACCCCCAATTTATGTTTTAATAAGGGCAGCCATGTTTTTCAACGGATCTAAATTCAGAGCAAAATATTTTGCAGAATATCCTAGGGTACAACCATAAAAGATTGCATCCAAATCCATTCAGTAATGTCAAAGGAGAAAACTTTTTTTCAAAATATTAACGACGACGACGGCAGTAGTTGGTGCAAATGTGAAATTCTTATTTGGTCCTATGTTAACTATGCTGAGGCTTGGAGCCCATATTAGATAGCGCCTGGCAAAACCAAACACAATTTCTAAAGAGGACCACCTAAGGACCATTCCACCAAAGTTTGGTTAATATTACCTCAGGGTTTTAGAGCAGTTGACCAAAATATAAAATTCCCATATGGTTCCATGTCAAACTATACCGAGGCATGGTGGCATTGTTGGATGGTGATCGGCAAAACCGAACATAATTTTCAAAAATGAACAATCCAAGGAACATTCCAACGAAGTTTGGTTACAATTGGCCCAGCGGTTTCAGGAGAAGTTGATGAGAATGTAGAAAGTTTACGACGACGTCGAAAACGGACGGAAGTGATGATAAAAGCTCACATGGGATTTAAGGCCAGGTGAGCTAAAAATAATACACCGCGAATACACTTTAGTACTACTTTTACAGTATATATTTCATTTGTTCTTGGAATGTAACAAGAGATTCATAAAGTATAATTTTGTCCAAACCCCGAAAAGCCAAACTGCGACTAGAGCACAATCAAAAAAATTTGGAATGTCGACTGTGTTGCAAGTACATGTACACATAGTCAAAATATGTTAAAAACGCATTTTTATAAATCTCCAGAAAGTTTTTTTTTTTATATTGCCTGCTTACCCAATTAATGACTATATATTAACTCAGACTCGTATGTATACATATTTTCTTTGTCTATGAGTAAAACTTGAAAATATAATACTTTTTATCCTGCAATTAAGCGTTTTATTGTACAAAAACGAGGGTACGAATACAACGAAGTGATATTCGTTTAGTAGCATAATGTTGTCTCCTGTTATCCTAATGCATAATGAGCAAGCCGGAATATAAAATTCGGAAACCACCCGACTAGTGTCTTCAAATACGTCCTATTTCTTAGGAAATGTAGAAATTCTGAATCGTTTCAACAATTTTACAGAAAGGAAAACGTCTATTTATTCACCTCTTAAAAACTGCAGGATAAAAACAATACATGTACATTGCGGGAAAATATCAAATTCATTTGGAATCGCAGCAAAACAGGTAAAAACGCTCGGCGTAGCCTCGAAAAATGTTACCCATTTCTTAAGCTCATACAGAAAAATTTATTATTTTCCGGCAGTATGTATTGTATATAAATTACATTTACTCTGACAAAACGTCAGGCCACTATACTCCATGTCAGAGTTTGCTGGAACGGGTAAAAACGTTATAAAAGAAAAATTGTCTTTCGTATTATTATAAAATAGTGCTTATTTTGAAGGTTGAAAAGGTGCAAGTAAGTTGCAACAATAATTTTTAGCAATCACAATGTTTTTTAAGCTGCACCGAGTTTTAAATTCTCTCTTGGGATTTTACATTGTAAAGTCAGCCATTTGTTTGCCGGAAGTGACTCTTTGCAGGCGCAAGCGCGAGACCGGGAGAACACATTGTCAAAGTTGCGTTTCATTTTAAGTAATGAAATTAGGATTAGATAATACGCATAAATGGTTTCAGGCGCACCTGAATGGAAATGTAAAAGTATTTCTTCTTACATGAATCACAAGAGAAGGTCCAAACAGAAATTCTAAATTACTTTATCTAGGTAAACTTAAGCGCTCCCGCCCAAAACGAAGATGGCCGACCCTTAATGTTAATAGTATGTGAAACGTTATTTAATAGCTTAAAACATAAACTGCTAACTGTGGAATAGTTTTTTTCTCCTGATTAAAAATAAATTGGCAGAAACGCATAAATACAAATGTAATTTTAAAAGCTCGAAAATAACCGTTTTTATACAATAGTCACAAAATCTAATGAACGGACAGAGTATAAAAGGTGAATTAGATCAATCATATATAATTTTCTATTGAAAAGACTTCCAAAAGAATTCAGTGTTTGCACTTACCATTTTAATGTTAGTTGTCAATAGAATAATTTAATCATCAGAAACAGATTCCTGTAGCAAATAAGAATTTCGGAAATAAAATAATTACATTTTTATTAATGATATTTCTATTTTAGCTTATAAGCAGAGTATGCTCACTTGACTGAAAAGAGGTGCACAATTTAAAAAAGAACATTCGATACATTTGTCTTTGTATTTGTGTGTGTTCATGACCCCATGTATGTGTTCAAATCCGGTATACAGCTTCAATTTATTTACGGTAAATCAGGTGCAACCGTTATCTTCTCTATGGACAATATCCGGAAAATAAATAGTACAAACACCTTTTATTATTATCCACTTTACAATATTTTAGTCAGGACAAAAATTCTTTTACATCGAACTAATTTGTTTTTTGTTCTTTTAAAATAGAGAATTCAACACCAGTGAAATTGCTCCTTCACTTAGATCAGGTTACATTCCATAACCACATTCAAGAATGATATGCAATATATTCGCCGCATTCTGGTGTGAATAATAACAACAATACCATCGTCGGAAAATCTGTATTACAAAAAGCCCGGTCATTTATCAGGGTGGATAATGTGTTTGAAGAAACCTTCCGTCTGGTTTCGAATAGGAGGCGTTTCACTGCTAAAAAAGGCTTCATATTAAGCCCTCGTTGTTAAACGGGTTGGTGTTCAACCTACACCTCACCAATCAATTCGCGGCGTACTGAATATGCATGACTTATTTTCTAGCCTACTTTAAATAGCCATCATTAAATGAATGAATCTTATGATATGTTTTTTTTTCTTTATGGAAAAAAATTTATCCACATACCAGTTTAAACATACATTTTTTCGATTTCATTTTCAAAAATTCACTTTTAATATAACACTGGCTATAACTTTTAAAAATGTGGAATAATGAACATTGTTGAAATCTCTAAACACCTAAAATAATTATTCATTAAAACCTTGCATTTTATGGCCTTTTCATGTCTTCGTTATATTACTTCATTTTATATGTTTTAAGTCCTGCTTAACCGGAGACAATATCATGAAACATAAAAGGTAGATGTTAAAAGGATCAATGAGGACAAAGCGTGACCTGGGATATGATTAATGTTTTAACGTGAAAAAGTGATGTGAGGGAAAAATGAATATGAAAGCTGGAAAGACAGTCTGGCATGATACATTATTTGCTATAAAAGGATACGTCGGAAAAACTGAAATTATTAATCGCGAAATCACATTTTAATATTTATCACAATTCTATTCAACATAATTCTTGAATTTACTGTGATGACATTTAAGCGTGAAGCAGGAAACTAGGCCTTTTCTATCCATATCTCATCCCTTGGAAAACTTGGGTGTTGAAAAAAAGAATTTCGTTCCGTTTTATGAAATATTAAACAAATACATAGACAAGTATAAATTTCTAGATGGACAGATATTAATAGTTTTAAATGTGATAAATAAAATAGAAAATATCTTATTTACATTCAAAATAAATACAATTCAGTAGAAGTCACAATCAAATTTTCAGTTAATTTTAATTCAGCCCGGTTTGTTTCAAACCCCAGCTTTCTATAGCCTTGAAACAAAAGATTATTGACCAATTTGTTCAGAGACACAGATGAAAGGAAATCAACAAACTAATAAAGTTATATGTCTAAGTTTCTACAAATCAACTCCTATCTATTAGTCAAAGAGTTATTAGACTCAGTCTGTGCCAATGTGTAATATATCTGACTTAATAGCGGAAACTTGTTTCAAATTAACTGACAGGCGGAAGATAGTAGCCTCACAATATCCGGATTTATTTGCGTGCTGTTCTGATCTTCCTGACGTAAGATTTCCATCATAGTTTTCATCAGGTTGATGTCGTTTATTATATATAAACTCAATTCCATCTTTGTTTCTAAAAAGACAAATTCATTACGCTACCCATCCAAGGACATATCTGTAAATGCCCAAACGTTAATCAATATATAAAGTTCATCTTATTTTTTGATCACCTTGCGTTAAGCGTGAAACTTTTAAAAGAGATTTGACAAATTAGACAAGTACATATTACAAAAACAGAAAAGTCTACTTGTTACCTAGACTTACACCTAGATATTGACAGAAAGGGCGGGTTAAAAACAAAACTTTATGACAAGAGAGTTGACTTTAATTTTCCGATTGTAAAATTTCCGTTCATGTCTAGCAACATTCCAGCCGCACCTGCATACGGAATGTATATCTCACAATTGATACGCTACTAAAGGGCTTGTGCATCCTATCAAGATTATTGATAGTGGGTTGCAGTTGACTAGAAAGCTACTGAACCGGAGGTTTTTCGGTCGCCATCATGATTTGGTTGACCGATACGAAATATCCATTTTACAGATGACAATGGATATCTTCCGACTGTCATGAATACAAATACGTTCATATGCCGGTTGTGACTTACATCGATTGTGACTATACACCGGCTTTGACTACTGAGTTACACGACAGGTGCCACTAGTGGAGCAGGAGTTGTTTACCCTTCCGGAACATCTGAACTCACTCTGGTTTTTGTAGGGTTCGTGTTACTCTAGCTTTAGTTTTCAGTGTAGTGTTTGTCTTTCGTTTCATTTTGTTGGCCATGGTCTTGTCTGTCTTCTGACTTAACGATTTATGTCAGCCCCTTTGGTATCTTCGAATTCCTGTTGATTCAATCAACATTTGTACGATTCGGATGTTAACAAGAAGACCTATAAAGTGGGCAATTAAAGGACAAAGGAGATCATTGCAGTTTCAAAAGTGGGCGTTTAGAAACATTAAAGTTCACTCGAAACAATAAAACTGAAAAAATATTATTTATCATGGTCATGTCTCCAGAATCAATTTTCCTTTATAATTATACGAATACACGAGAAACTTAGATTTATGCAATATACACATACAAATGTATGCGTCTGACACCTAAATGCACGTTTTGTTTGTTTGAGCTTTTTTTGTGTGAACAGCCACTCTCTGCAATATGTCTGTTAAAACGTCACAGTTAGTTCTGTATTTTAAGGAAGAAGGCGTAACTGGAGAGTACCATCGACCTTAGACAAGAATCCAACCAAGTTACATTTTTCCACATACCTTGTATCGTTGATAAGCTCAGGTGAAAAGTACCAGTAGAATACTCTACGACTCAACCATTCAAGCCCCAATGAAGTAGAATATCGATATTTAACAGTTAATTCATATACAACTATAACTACTTCGCATTATGTTTCCATTACGTTAATTTAGCGCAGAAGAAAAATTAAATGTATATACATTTTTGCATTTGGGACTCAACAATAAAGGAGTGCACAAAATTAAACACACAATTTAAAATTATCAATTCCTTTCAGTTGAAGGAAAAATTGGTTTTCCGCCAGCTCTGTGCATCAATTGAGTTTAGGAATAAAATTTCCTAGCAGTGGATATTTTAAATCAACCTCTTTTAGTGATCAGGTGAATGTATTGAATTTCAACTTTTGAAAATAACTTTAGGTCTAAGTCACTATTAAATTCAAAACCCTTAACTCACTGATATACTTCAAGAAGAAGCAGTGACTGTTTTTATAATAAGAACATATTTGTGGTATCGCAACATACACAGACATATTAAATATTGTGTTGTAATGTTTTGGCAAAGACAACAACATGCAGTAACAAACTCTGTAAAGAAAACTAAAGAAAATGGAAAAATGAATTATTGGCATTAGTGGAGCAGCACGAAAAAAGTCAGACTAATTACATAATTACACATGTTTTTTATGAAAAATTAACTTGCAATTAACTTAATTTAGAGGTGAAATAACACGTGTTTCGTCATCCTCTGGCACAAAATTGTACGTAATAAAAAAATATGGTTCATGTTGCTATTGACATTTCGGCTTCGGTGAAAAACACTTCACTATTCCACTTGTTTACTATTCCGACTCATAGGTTCTCTGATGAGAAGTTTAGATCTGAAAACTCATAAGTGAGAAAATATTTAAATTATCATCAAACTTATGATCAAGGGGTCTTTTATTGATTTGTAGAAACACTAATTTGATCAGTGACTGCAACATTCTCTTTGTTTTCAATGTGTTGATTGACATTTAAATGCCTTTAAGGAAGTAATTATAGTATACGTTATTCATTAAGTCGCAATTTGTGTCCAGTGTAAAATCAGCTGAATGATTCGTGTTTTTTTTCTTTTTCCCCATGGCATTGTGAGCTTTGTAATTACTTGACGTCCGTCGGCCTTCTATTGTCCGTCCGTAAACTTTCAAATTTTCATCTTTTCCTCTGAAACACATAAGCTAAATCTAACCAAACTTCACAGTAAGTATCTATTGAAGGCCCTGTATAAATTTTCCTCGTTTGTCTTTATCGAAGAACAAACATGGCAGCCATGGTAGATAATAATTTCTGATTTGCTAAAACATAAAATTCCTCCACTTTGAAACCGCTTAGCCAAACGGTTTAATGTTTTATGTGGAATATTTATGGCAGGTCCTTTATAAAGTTTTCTCAGATTGTTCCCATCGAACAAAAACATGGCCGCCATGGAAAATCATTGTTTGTGATTTGGAGATTTATTAAACAATCTTTCCTTCTGAAACCGCTTGGCAAATTGGGTATGATAACGTTGGTGCAAGGCTGGGAATATTCTTGACAAAAGGGTTTGTTAAGGTTGAGGTGTGATATTTAGTTTTTGGAACTGGCCATAAACAGACTTTTTTTTATTTTTGTTTTGGTCCTTAACGTACCTGATGAAGGTTAATCCAGAAAAGCGCTTTTTACGCAGAAAAGTTGTTAAAATTTAAATAAGGAATGGATTGCCGTCTTTACGGCATTGATTCCATGTCCTTTATTTTTATAACCTAAAATGAGCTTTATGCAAAAGGTTGTTTAACATGATAAGAGTATGACAGTTCTCTCAACAAAGACGACACTATGATTAATAGTTTTGAAAATAAATCTATTAAATCTTTAATAAATACTGCAACCCTGACACCAAGTTATATATTCCGAGACTATAAAATATCTATATTTGCTATATTTGTTCAGTTTTATGCTTTCTATAATAGTTTAAAACATGACTTTCAAAGAGCGCCCAGGACAAACGACGTGACATAAAAGAGATTTATCGTACTTACCTAATTATAAATTTGCGTTTCTCTGTGGCTTTTTAATATGTAATAAAACTTATCCGCATGTAAAGAGTTTTTAAAGATATTAGTATTTTAAGCACGAAGACAAAGCGAAATATGGTGTTACATGCAACCTTGGTGTCAAAAGTCGTTTAGATTAAATGAAATGAACAAAAGAAAGAAACAATTCGTTTTAATTACTTACTTTAATCGAAGATCGAGTACAGAAAATTTCATTTCATAGATACAAGTTGAATTAATATTTCAGGTTGATTCTATACAATTTTAAAAATTGTAACATTGACGTTACCACAAGTTTATTTGTTGTGAATGGAGTTCTTAGTTTAAGCAAGAAGTGTAGGTTTCATTCGGTCATTTTATAATAAAAACAATCCGTCTTTTTATCATATCTGAAAAAAGAAATTGATGGCTAAGCAAAATTTTAAAATTCAATTTTACACAAAATTGCTGCATTTGCTTAAATTCTAAGGACTGAAAATACGGAAAGGCGTCGAAAAGTAACGCACCAAGTAGTTGTCCCTTGCCGTCGGATTTGACCTCCCATGTCGATTTGTTTGGATTTGAGTGCTTCTTTTGCTATATTTTAGTCTTTGACTTCCTATGTTTCGATTCTATTGCGACTGATTGAGTTCACTCCTTGAAATATTCATATAGCATATAGCATATATGCATATAGCATAGCCTATTATCAAGGTAATTTACCTGTCCGGCTAAAATTAGATTTTCAGAATGACGTTAATCGTTTAAAATAAG
>JAULBM010058081.1:0-10365 GCA_032357055.1 Geukensia granosissima
CATAGCAAATATTATTTACCTAACCACATCTAAGGTTCACGTATTGCTTTTCTTTTTTTAAAGAAAGCAACTTGTTTTAAATAGTTATGCGCTTTTCGAGCCATATTCATTCTTCAGTGGACAGTCACATTTTTAACCCGGCAGACGACACTTTTCAAGGACATTATACTTGTTTACACATTATCATTTGTACGAATTGAATTTATTTTATTACTTTATTTTTATATATTTTATTAATTTCACTCTTTAGAAAAATTGCGTCATATGTATTTTAATTTTGTACATGGTAATCATAGCACTTGCAGTACTGATTTTTATTTCCCTACCGTTTTTACTCAACTTTCACTTTAACTTGTTTATTTGTTTTCTATGTGACATTTTATTATGTTCATTATGTATAATATGATTTTTCTTTATTTGCAGGTTTTTTACCGTATGTCAGTGTATCAATAACTAAGTTTTCCACAACTTCGACTTTGTTATACCGGACCAGGTTCATCTATCTGGGTCCCCGGATGCCAGAATAATATCTATCTGAATTTCAGCTGAAATTGCATATTCTGCGAAAAAAGTGGGTTTACAGTAATTAGAAAAAAGTTAAATAAAGTGCCAAAATGTTGTAGATCACAATCACAAGTTTAGCTAGTAAAAAACTATACGGGTAAATATATATATCATTGTAGATTTTACACTCTATGTTTTGCCAGACGTAACAAGTGTAAAAATTACATCTTTTGTTAAAGCATATGATAAACACATTAAAACATGTCATTTTTCATATTCCATGTTTATCAGCCTTTGGGCATTATCATGATAAAAGACTGATTGATTGTTGGTTGTTTAACGTCCAGTGGCAAATATTTCATGCATATTCAGGACAAGAACAAGTTCAACAATTATCAATATCGAACAAGGGGTTGGATGGGACACAACAGGGTAAAAGTTTTTGACTGCCACTGGAAAAAGGGAGTGACGGGTAGGGACGACAAATTTAGTCTTTTGTAGCGGCATTAACCTACTCTTTTTAGTAGTATTCTACAAAAAGGGTTTTTTACGTGCAAGGAGCGTGGCACTCTCCAAACACGTCGCCCACTATGGTCCATGGCCAGGCTTTCCGTATTATAACCTGGCAACTCCCCAACGAGAGGGCCTCCCCTATCCGCCACATGGGGTTCGCGTTGGGTCACTCTGTGGGTCGAGCCCTGGAGACCGCTCCGTACCCAGTCTCGTTAGAGAAGGTTCAGTTACATCCCAGTTATCTGATTCACCAATATTTTTTCAATATATGATATTTTGTTTCTTGTAATGACTTTAACACGGAAAATATTCAGTGAGCCCCTCCTCTATTCTTTTTGTCGGTACTTTTAAATTTTTATATTTCATTTCAACGTATGAAAACAAGACGTCGTTCCGTTTTATGAATGATGTCGGAACTATTTCATTTGGGACGAAAATGCTTGACAAAGTGACGTTTTCCTTCACAACAACCCAATATTTTTATTTGTGCCTGAAGTCCTGTACAGTTATCATTGGTCGGTACAGATCAAGAGGAATTGCTGCAAATTACCAATAAAACATAATACTGGCCATAACAGAAACATTTTAAACAGATCAGCTTATCACACAACAATGTTTTGTAGTCCGTTCATGCTTGTTTTCATCTTTACCTTTCTTTTTATTTTCATTCTTATCATTTTTCTGCTTTATTTTAATTTCCTGTTTATCATGTTCGTCGTTTCTTTTTCGTCTAAATAATTTTCTCCACAAAAATCCTATTGTTCGTTTCTTAGTTTTCTTCTTCCGCCTGCGTTTTGTCTTTTTTAGAACATTAAGCTTAAGTCTAGATATTTTCATTCCTCTAGTTCCATCATTATCCAGGTGCCCATTTGTATCTGGCTTCTCGTTTGAACTGTTTATAATATCAATTCTAGGTATTGTGCTGTTCTTATACTCCACTATTGGGTTTGTTCCTAAATATTTAAATTCGTCTTTATTTGTAGTTTGTTTAGTTTTTGACTTTTTCTTCCTTCTTCGTTTCTTTTTCCTCTTTGACAGTTCGTATTCCTTTCTCTTTCCTTCCATTATTTCTGGTGGTCTTAACATATATGGGTGATAACTTTTCATCTGTCAATAATAATAAGAATACTAGTTTATACTTATAGTTTGCCAAATGTAAAAGAAAAATGCTTTTTATGCCCCGCATTTAGACGACGGGCATTAAGATTTACCTCTGTCCGTCTGTCTGCCTGTACCTCCGTTCGTTCTTCCGCCAATTGTCGTCAAAGATTTCTATAGGCTTGTACGTGTACGATGATTGATTGATTTGATATTTGTTCTAAGACATTATGATGGTGAGTTGTACCGTGTCTCTCCTTTACATGTCCGTCATATGACATCCGTGTCCCAAGGATACATTTTCTCAATGTTAGTGTTTTTATTTGATTGATAAATGGCATTTGACATTTGCATCATACAATTAACTGTTTAAAAGTGGTCCAACATGAATGTTATCTTACAGATTATTTTACCAGTCGTGCGATAAAAAAGTAAACCCATTCAAGCATACAATAATAAGAAATTTTACATACTTAATTCAACCGCGTTTCCTTATTGACAATACAGAAATACGACCTTTCAAATGATAAAATGTATATGCAGAATGGGTAACTCTTTTTTCCGGCGTTTATTCCATATACTTTCTTTTTTATTATTCAAATGGAAAATATGTGCTGATTTATAGAAGATATAACCACCCAATGTTATTGGAACAAAACTTACATTCATGTTAATGTTAATTCTGGCAGCAAATCTTTCAAATTCAATAATTTCTGTAAATTTGTTAGATTCATATATTGAATTGAGCCGTATGGTTGTATTTGAATGACCGCCTTCAGTCGACGAAAGCATAAAGTTTATCTTGCCGTCCCTCCGTCTGTATGTCCGTCAATTTTCGTCAAAGATTTCTCGGCTTAGGTATGTTGAATTGATTTTATATTTTGTCTGAAGCACTATCAGGTGGACCGCCTCGGTGGTGTACATGTAATAGTTAGCGTGCTCGTCTTGAGTGCAGAAGGTCGTGGGTTCGATCCCCGGCCGGGTCAAACCAAAGACTTTAAAATTGGTATTTGCTGCTTCTCCGCTAAGCAAGCAGAATTAAGGAGTAAGAGCAAAGACTGGTGGGCCCAGAGTCAGAATAATGTGTCTGGGTAAAATGGCATGCCTTCCTGTGGACTGTTGCTTTCATGAGCTAACGCGTTAAAAAACCGACACAGTGTGTCGGTCTAGTACAAAGCAGGGTTCATCTTCATCATTCATTAATATGCTCTCGTCCTGAATATGCATGAGATACTTGCCACTGGACGTTATGCAACAATCAATCATTCAATCAACTATCAGGTGATTTGTATTGTGTCTCCCCTTTTCAGGTCCGTCATATGTCCTATTATCCGTGTGCCGGAGCGGAAGCATCCGTGTCCCATGGAAACATTTTCTCTTTATAATAAAAAGTTATCCTTAACACAATTACATATGTTTCGACAAAAAATTAACATAATTTACGAACTTTGGTTAAAAAAAAGCAAAACACTAACCACTTTTGGGTCGAAGCATTCTGTGACATACTGGGCAAGCCGCTTAAAAACCATAAATACATTCTGATTCATTTTGGCACTAGTTTCGATAAAATCGAAAGCCATGATTTCAGATGCAAGCTGAAATGAAAAAATATTTATTAATTCTACATGTGTGTTCACATCCTTAAAAATATGAAAAAATCATAGTAATTAGGATTGAAACTAAAGAATCCATTTTGAAAACCCAATATAAAACTGAATTTTTTTTGTATGTAACCATGTGCCCACTGACCATACATTTTAAAATCAATGTGCAAGAATCTTCCAATCATCTTGTTCGGGATAGGTGATACATAATTTCGTAATACTGTGCAGGTCCGATAAACTTTATCCCATGTTTTTGTCTATGGAAGATATATCTACTTTTTGCAATCATTCTGATTCTGATTGGTGCAATGATCGAAATACATGTCTTAATTTTAAATAACTCTACAACTACACCAACAGTACTTAAGTGATAACAGTATCAAAATGCAAGTTTGCCCATGTTGGATAATGATGAATTTTGATATGATTTATGTAATCTCTCATCAGTAGTATTAGAACCGAAAAACAGGAAAGAATTTTTATGCATTTTCAAAGTTTTGTAGTATTGCTTCCTGTCTGAATCTTTAGTAAAATAATGTTAATTTCAATACATAAATAATTGAATTGAATGGAAACTACAAAAAAGGATAAATGATCCACCTGGTGCACTGTCAATTGTTGATTTTCATTGATTGTTGGATTTGTTGCCTATAATTCTTATTGAAGAATATGTTTTTTATGCTATATTTCCATCCTCTAGGCATAATACTTAGTGCCTAGCCTACTACCTATAACGTCAAGCATAGTCGGATTTGTTGTTATTGAAGAATACGCTTTTTATGCTATATTTCCTTCCTCTAGACACAATTCTAAGCATTGTAAACGTAGTGTCTAGCCTACTACCTATAACGTCAAGCATACCTTTTTACCCTCGACTTCGTCCACTGTTCGCTCGTCCTGCAAGTCAGACTTGTTACCTACTAACATCACAGGAACTGAGTCATACTTATTTTTGCTGTTTGAGATTCCCTGAAATAAAAATGATATTGTAGGTAAGTAACTTCTTGAAATACGTACAAAGCATAGAAAAAAATCACCATATTCATACGACAATGATAAACCGGTATTAACAAACAACTGGATAGATACTAATGCTGGTGTACCAATGGTCTTTCTGGGTATTCTCCAGTCCAATTTTAAAATTTTTCTGACATGAATATTATAACATATTGTTTAACAGACAATTTGTGGTATTTATTTAAAATCAAAGAGACTTCAAATTATATTGTACAAAGTAGAAATCTTGTCGCTAGCTTTGGTTCCTTTTTCATTTCTGGATTTGAGTACATCATCTTCGATGTTTGGATCTAGGATGTCCTATATTATTGTTCTACTGTTGCTAGTG
This sequence comes from Geukensia granosissima, assembly GCA_032357055.1. Lineage (NCBI taxonomy): Eukaryota > Metazoa > Mollusca > Bivalvia > Mytilida > Mytilidae > Geukensia > Geukensia granosissima. The sequence goes on from JAULBM010058081.1 coordinate 5,065, forward strand.
AAAGAGTATAGTGAAATACGTTTACAGGACAGGAAAACTTACCAGTGGTAAATGAATTTTGGATAACCTGCTGCAAATACCCGAATCGACCTTACCGTAGCTTGAAGATCATTGGCTGTGTTACTGATATTGCGGGCAGAAAATATTAAGTATAACACAAGGATCATTGAGAGTAACGTTTATGCTGTTATCTTATTTCAAGAAGGTTCAGAAATATTGGAAAATTTATGTCTTCTGTATTTGAAAAATCCGGGTCTGCCTCAGTGTATATTAAAAATATATACTGATATATAAAAATCTGATATGTAAAAAATACAAAATTACCAATGTTGAATGAATATGGAGAAGATTGGCAGGCTATATGTACATTTCAAGGAGTAACGTCTCATCAGTAGCAATAGAAACAAAACGCAGGAAGTCCAAGAACCAAAAGAATCACTCATTTTCAGACAAATCGAAATTGGAAGCCAAATCCATTGTAAGTCGTGGTAAAACATATGTCTCAGGAACTGAGTCTTTCACATTTTGGGTATTCTCTCTAAAAGCAATAACAAAATCTGAATGGAGGATTAAGAAGGAGATTAAACCATCTTATCGGCAACAAAATCGGATGTTAAAAATACCCTGAGCACATGTGAAAATTGTTGATTTTTTGTGAAAATTCTGGCAATGCCTTAATTTTTTGCATTTCTGTTACCACCAAGCTTGTTTTAACTGGAATTACATGTACATATTTTTTTCGAAAATTAGCAAAAAGTGATCGAGAGACTCAGTTCATGAAACATACATAACACTCACTGGATCTCAATTAAATACAAAGAAATAATAAACAGGAAATATGTGAATGGTAGACCTGAAATGTTAAAACACAATAAAAACATTATCAGGCTTTGGAGCAAATTTAATATTCTTCTTTATTTATGCTAACCAAACTGCGACAGAAGCACATTGTTGACGAACGGACAGGAAAAACGAAAATTATATTGGGCACCCAAATATCAAATGCGGGTCCTAATCTTCACCTCTCAGTGTGCAAACGTATAATAGGAGTAGTAATGGGGAAAATCTGATACTGCCATACATGATTGCATAATTTAAGATGCCATGTGTCCTTACGGCAGGGGTCGTTTCAGCACAATTTTTTTTATATATAGACATGGTAATTTTGGAAAGGATTGGCGTAACGTTGTTGTGCTCGTGCCCAATCCCAGAAATTCACCTTCATAAGTTAAGATTAACACAAAAATTTACGGTTAGTATTGTACTTTTAAAGTTATTTGTAATAAATGCTATCATCATTTATTTACATGGAGTTTGGCTTTGAATATATTTATGGAAGTATATAAGATGTTGATTGTAGCTTTGTGGCTTATCATCCGAACGAGAGCATTAATTTGCTGTGAAAATCGTTAACGACTTTCAACCCCTCTTTCTAGTTATATTTTCTTAACATAACACTATGTAAGATGTTGATTATATATTTCTGGCATATATTTCATGATTATTCTTTTTTTTTTAATATTTCAAGAACAGTTTTTACCTTACTAATGCTGTCAACCCAGAATGACAGGTGTGTGAACGACTTCCGGTCTGTAACATCATACACCAAAACAATACCCTGGAATAAATATGACATACATGTGTATGTTTCAATTGTCAAAATATAGTTGTTTTCGTTGCAGCGGCAGATATAGGCCCGGCCTTTTGCGGGCGAATGCTATCCCGTTTGATGCTAAATGTTTTTTTTTTATATTTGCTGGGCCTATTACTTATTAATATTATAATTGAAAACATAAATATTGGATCTTCCCTTTTAATTAATGTGTGGGATAGTTCGAAACCACCAAACAATCAGCCTTGAAAAGATACTATACTATTTTTGTGGTGCCTTCAACAGCCTGTTTGTTGTTTATTGATCTTAGTCAAAAAGGGCAGTTTTGGACTAACCGTAATCATTTATAAATATAGGATTTTTTTTACAGATTATCCACCACATTCATTTAAACATGAGATGAATAAAGTATTTTTGGAGTTTGTTGTTTAAAAGCAAAGTAGAATATTTTGTGCCTCATAAACACATTAAGTATGAAAGATAGGCGGCTGTTTTACAAAAGTTCGTAAGTGTTACGAGAGATCGTAACTAACATACATTATACAGGATTTGCGAGTAATCGTATGTCTTACGACTTTTTGTGAAACGTTAGCCAGATCTGTATTTAAGTGGTCAGTACAACGAATACGATTTTTCCAACATTCCACCTTCTGGCTTACGAAGGATCAATTCACAGTTGCATACTTAAAGAAACAACTTTCCACAATGACGTAGAGCTTATATCTTCTGTTAAACATTTCAGTGTAAAGAAAAAATAAATAAACTGTCATTTAACATGAAAGATTAAGGTTACTGTGGGGTCATCTTGTAATAATAAAATCTGTTACACACATTTACCTTATCAGGAGTCCACGTTATTCTTAAGGAAAATAGGAGGTCTGTGCATACTAGCTGCTAAACATTTAAAAACCTGACATATTCACATCACATTTGTGGAACTATCTTTATTCCGGAATACTTTACTTAGATTTTGAAATATCAGAAATGCTCTTGATATTTTCAAGTATACCGTTAAATATGTTGCTAAACAAACGCAACAATCTGATCACATCGGCCATTTCCGTCATAAAAATCCGGTATTATTTCCGAAGAATGACGGAAATATACGAGCGTGTTCCGATTGCAAACGCAACAGTACTGCAAAGAACAAAAATAAAATAATAAAAGACGTATACCTGTACGCCATTGTAATGTTTCCGTGTTACAGAATGAAATCGCTGTTGTCCAGCTGTATCCCTAAAATATTATTTTTAAAAAATCATTAAAATAATAATGATTATATTATAATGGCTTACATATTTAAAAATCACATATCATCATTATCATAAAAGACGCATTAAAAGCAATATAACGCACATTTCATAAACTTAAACCTAGCTGGAGTAGTGAGCAAAGACTGGACCTAAGTAATAGTGACATAAGTTAATCGAGAGTAGCACCAGGCTTCAGCTTGTTGGGTCCTTGTACTGCGAAACAATCTCATTCTCCCCAACATGTTAAAAAACGTAGGTAATTTAGTTGCAAAGACGTAATTTCGACATTATCGATATTATAGATGTATTATAGTACAGAATGGGATTTCTGCAGCGGTTTGCTTTAACGACTATAAACAATTTAATATTTTTAACAAACATCATTAATATTGTCACAAGGTTTATTGTTATTAGTCGGTCCTTTCAATTATACTATAAGGTTCACGGGTAGCTATTTCGAAGAATTAAATGACCAAACACATGATAAACAAATAATTATTTTTTCTTCAGTACAGTTACCACGCGCATTGGGTTGTAAGTATGTATGCATATATCTGTATATTCAAATCCACAAATAACTATTTAAATAGCAACTCTAAAACTACTACTGAGGAATAGAATGTATCGTGTCAATTGTAGTCCGTGTAATCCCTTAATTGTTTGCGATAGATTCGTTATTTAAAATAAACCAGCTTCATAAAAAGAAACAAGTTGTATACCAAGCAAATGATTTAGCTAAAGTAATGGAAAAGTTAGCTACGTTCAATCTCTTGGTTTAATTCTTTTAAAAATATGTTGATAAAGAACTTTCAATAACGATAGATAAACACGTACCACACATTCAGTTGGACAACTGCACCATCAACTTCAAATGTTCGTCGGACAAAGTCGGTACCTATATTACAAAATCAAATATGCAATATATTCAATCCACAGAGTTTGGTATTGTCAGCCATTGATGACCGTAGTTTCATTTGTTGAAATTTGAAGATTTATATAACTGTCAAGACTACAGACATATGGTTGAAGATTTTTTTTCTCTTACTGATCAAAAGGAAAGCAAAAATACCTCTGAAGTATTTCCCTTTGTGAATCATTTTTCCACACCTCCACGCGTATAAGAAATATGGAAAATTTAAACAACAATAGCACAAACAATTATCTTTCGTAATTAAATTCCTTTAAATACACAAAATTACAAAAAATTGTTTTGGTTTTTTTTCACTTTTAATCATCAACAGCATGCTTACCAACAGTTGGGCGAGTTTTCAGTTGAAAACCTTGACCGGTTAAACATCTCAGTAACGAAGACTTTCCAACAGTTGTGTCCCCTAATACCAGAATTTTATAGGTGGCGGCACAATCAGAGTCAATTAGAGGCATGACTGAAATGTACTTCAGGTTAATAATAGGACTACATGCAACTAGATATACAGATGTTTATTCCAATGATTCATAGCTGCCGTAGCAAGTTTTAAATCTTCTTACAATGTAACGCAGACCTCTACAACGAAAAAAATAAACAAAATTTCATTTTATATTGCACAATATACAAATGGCATACAGTAATAATATAATAGTAGCAATAATCAAAATGAGTTGATAGCTCAATGTACAGTGGAAAGTATAAGGAATTCGAATATACCAATTGGCAGACAGAAATAGACAGACAAAACCATGGCCAACAAAATAAAACGAAATGCAAACATACATGTAGAACACACGACACTACACTGAAAACTAAAGCTGGAGTAAAACGAACCCTACAAAAACAAGGGGAGCTCAGGTGCTCTGGCAGGGTGACAGCATGTTCAACAAAAATCAAAACCGAAAGAGAACAATAAGCAACGACTATTAATTGTCATAAGAAAAAAAAGAAGATAAATGGTGGTCTTTTGTACTTGGCTATTTTTCTTAAATGCAGCGAGTGTGGAATTTTTATATATCCCGCAAAAAATGTAGAAAGGACTTAGCTCCTTGTGAATAAAAACAGAGCAACCCATTTCTTAACCCTAGACACTTTTGAGGTGGTCGCGTATTCACACATCCTTCCAACCAAGAGACACCCCTTAAAGAGTTGTTCTACTTCTTCGCGGGGAAACCACAAGACATATCTATATCCCCGTTCAGTGGAACCGTCAAAGGAAACATATGTTTTGTTGACATGCTATCAAGCAATTTTGCTCAGAAAAAAGCTCAGTAAAATTTAATTTTGAATCTTTAATATAGAAGGTATTCAGGGAAGTCTTAAAGGAAATGTTCGATTGGATAACAATAGCTCATGTGGCCATTCATAAACAGTGAGCGTTATTGCATATAGAGACTGATGCTTCTATGCACAAATCTCCTCTAATTCCAACAGATTGATTGATTGATTGTTGTTTAACGTCCAGTGGCAAATATTTCATGCATATTCAGGACGGAAACAAGTTAGCA
>JAULBM010058092.1:0-10365 GCA_032357055.1 Geukensia granosissima
TGTAATATCTAATGGGCCTTAACCATTTATTGTTGATGAGTTTGTGCCAATAAAGTATTTGTATTTGTATTTGTATAATTAAAGCCTAAGACCCATTATATGATATTTCCAACATTTCCAAATTAGAAATGTTCAAGTTTATTTATTGCCTCCCCCCCCCCCCCCCCTGCAAATTTATTTACATTTTTTCCCAGAAATATTTCCTTTGCAAATTTTCATATTTCTGAATATGAATACTGTTAAACATTTATTGGCGCTTTGGTTTTTTTTCATTCCATCTTGTTAAGGGTTCATAAAAAGTGGATAGATCATAATTTACAATGTGAAAAACCTATATTTAAATAAAACAATATAATAAAACCTGACCTCTAACCCCATTACTTAGGATCAAGATTGATAACAATCTAAAAATAAATACCATATTTTTCAGACTATTACATGAGACATTTTTCTTTGAATTTGATGCTTTTTATATTATAATCAATAGGGAAAATAGAGATAAGACCATAAGTCCAGAAAAGACCATTAGTTCAGAATAGACCTAAAGTCCAGAATAGACCTAAAGTCCAGAATAGACCTAAAGTCCAGAATAGACCTATAGTCCAGAATAGACCTAAAGTCCAGAATAGACCTAAAGTCCAGAATAGACCTATAGTCCAGAAAAGACCATTAACCCAGAATAGACCTATAGTCCAGAATAGACCTATAGTCCAGAATAGACCTATAGTCCAGAATAGACCTATAATCCAGAATAGACCTATAGTCAAGAATAGACCTATAGTCCAGAATAGACCTATAGTCCAGAAAAGACCATTAACCCAGAATAGACCTAAAGTCAGGATTAGACCTTAGTCCATATAGATTTATTGTCCAAAAAATACATTAGATAATGACCTTAGCTGTATTTTAGTAAATTTGCTTAAGTTGAATAATCATCAATTCATAGAAAAATTCAAAAGTTGTGTTAAAAAATTATAGTGGTCATGAATGAATGTTCATGCACCAAGTTTTGATTTAAAAAAAAGGACATGCTTAAGAGTGTAATATAGAAGTACAACATAAACTATAACTAATCTTGAGAAAGTTTGTCAGTAGCAAATATTATATAGACTGCTATATTAAATCTGTTCAGCAATGACACCAAATTTATTATCTGTAATTTCAGAGTTAGGTCTTGTCATATTATTCCTGGTCTAGACACGGGATCATCTTGTATAAACATCTGCTTTCTGGTACAATTGAAATCATTGGGCCATTTGATAAGTTTAGGAATTGTTTCCTGGTCTGATTTCCTTGTTGCATAATCATTCCTATTGTTGTAAGGTCAAGGTTCTGAATCGTCCATCAGAATTTAACCCCTTTCCTGTAAATAAAATGTCTTCTGGGAAAAAGCAGCATGTGAAAATGATGGTTGTAGACAATATTGTACTCTGACTTCCTTAATCGTGTCTTGGTCTTATGATGGAAACTGTGCTATCGTGATAGCTAGAAATAAAAATGAGAGGACTTCTCTTATCTTTGATGTTTTCTGAAAATTAAAATTAAGTTCCTCTCCCGTGTCTCTTTCTTCATTTAGAATTTGACATTTTACACTTTTTACGATTATTTATATTTATATTCATATTTTTTAAGTTTTCATTTCATGATAAACCTACAAATCTGATTTCATACCAGGAAAATATAACTGGGTATGAATGTGTCCTTGTACAGAGGAAAGATTGGAAGAATTTATCCACTGATTAAAGGAAACATGTTATTATTAGCATAATTTATTATTAATACTTTAAGAATCATGTTTTTATTCTCTATAAAATTTTAACAATAAAACAAGTATACTATTTCTTGTATTCCTGATGATTATTACTGTTACCTTTTAACATGAATGTCCCTTCATATTTTGTGTCATTCTTTCATTAATATTGGTTGACCTGGTTTATCAAATCTCAAATCATTGTAACCCAAAAAAATCTAGATTTATTTAGTAAATATTTTTTAATTCCATTGTTCATAAAAACCAGAAAATTTTGTACTCAACAGAAGAAGCACAATTTGTGTTGTAATTATTTTCACAATTAAATTTTGACTGTCTTTCAAAGACTTAGTTATGCAAAAACTGAATTGTTAGCATTATCAAAAACTGAATTGTTAGCATTATATAACTGATTGTTGTTTGATGTTCAGTGGGCAATATGTCAGCAATATTCAAAAAGGCAACAGGTTTACAAACAATAAATCCTACAAGGGGGGAGGGAGGAGGTTGTGTGAGGCAAGGGGAATTTTCTTGCCACAGGATACAAAATTGGGACTGTTTTGGTTGAGAACTTTCAACTGATGAGCACCCCAATAGGAGGGGCTTCTGCCTCTTGTTGGAGTAACCAAGTGAACTTTATCTTTACCTTGTATACTCCCAGTGGGGGATGGGTGGGTGAGGTCAACTGATACACATAGATATTTGGTATTTCTTTATACAACCATATTTTGATGTTTATTTTAGGTGAAGGGCTAGTTTATCAATGGGGCTATGGTAAAGCCTGTGGGGAGAAAAACAAGCACTTGCTGTCCCCCACCCTGGTGGAGAAATTGAGGAATGTGGTTCGTGTAGATGGTGGGGCATATCACAGTATGGCTCTTACAGGTAGGTTCAGAACAAACAAGAGATTCACAATATATAGCACACTTATGTAGACTGTAAACATTGTAGTCCATGAGAATTAGACAAACTGAGATTGGGTGCTGCAGCAAAAATTCACCTAAAAATCTTCCTGTCGGAAACTTTTCAGCCAATAGTTACCAAACTTGGATGAAATAGCAAACAAAATGCACACTAATTATGTTTAAATTATCATGTTTTCTCTAAACTTAGCAACTTTAAAAATATGGAATTTCCCTGTTTCAAATTTTATACCAGTCAGACCATAATTGACTCTAGGCATGTCTTTTATTTTAAAGATGGTTTTTTGTGAAAGGAAAAACATATTTTGATGTCCACTTCTCACTGCACATATCTGTAAATATTGCCAACTGTTTTAAAGTAAGGTGCTGATACTGATAAAAATCATCAAGGAATTTTATGAAATTGAAATATTTTGAAAATGTTAAAATTCATGTTTATTTCATGACAAATTTGTAACAAGATTTGAAATGTTTTAATGACTTCTAATTAGACAGATCCTTAAATTACTGTCCAAATGTAAAAGTATCTTTATTTAATAAATCACCGGACAGTAGGACCGTCCCTCATCCTGGATAATTTGACATGTCCGACAGATAATCATGTAATAATTGTTGTCCTGGAGTGACTATTGTTCTGGTCAGTTTTTCTTCCAGCCGATGTATCACTGGTCACTATTGACCAAGTTGTTTGTACACAATGACCATTACTGACCATTATTCTATATAATTACCAAACATGTTGCTATTGACTGCTGAATCAACAGAGGACAGTCTCAGTTAAACATTGTAATTTGTTGCATTAAATGTTTTGTAAACATGTTGCATTTACCTTGAGAGCGTTTTGTCCAGAGTGTCATTATTGGGAACTAGTCTTTATTTTCTGTTAAAATACCCATACATTATTCTAAACAAGCTCAGGGACAGGCGTTGACAGGCAAAACCTAATTGAAGACCAGAGTTTTGTTTGGGGATTTGTTACCGTGGGAACATTGCATTGGATTTGTTGGATAAATTTGGCAGGTTGAAGACCCTTGATATATTTCTTAAAATTAATTATTATCAAACAATAATTCAATGTAAACCTAGGACGGAATTGAAAATAACCCTGCAGTTACTGATCTTTACAATCAGAGCCAGTCATTTGATTTTCTTATGAAATTTTTTTTGAAAAACTTCATCATAAAGTTTTTAAGAATTCCCTCCAACAGGTTTAAAGTACTTTATTTTATTTAAGTATGAATTGAATTAAGCAACAGGTGGTTCTGGGTACAGTACAGGGAATGTCCTACAGTGAGGCAACATCTTAGTACTACATTAAAAACAATATTCTCTAATGTTCTGGGTACAGTAAAGGGAATGTCTTATAATGAGACAAAATCTTAGTTATACAGCCACATTTAGTAGGAAATATTCCCTAATGTTTTAGGTACTGTAAAAGGGATGTCTGATTTTGTAAGGCTACATTTAGAAGAAATATTCTCTAATGTTCTGGGTACAGTAAAAAGGAATGTCTAATTTGTGTGGCAACATTTTGGAGGCCACATTTTATTGGGAATATTCCCTTCTGTGAACAGTGAGAAAGATGCCAAAAGTTTAAGGGATGACTCTTTTCTTTCTAAAAATGCCCTGATATAGGATTATAATACTTTGGCATTTTGACTACCATGAATGTGCATTTTAACAGTACTTAAGAAAATCTGCATTGTCCAGCTTTTGTTCGGCTCACAGAACTATAACACCCGACAAATTAAAACGTTGTTAACCACACCTGATAATGTCAACACAGGTGTGACATCCTCTTGTTAGCAGGGTTATGATTATTCTAACTGCTCATTAAAAACATCATAAAACATCTTTATAATTAGGACCCTTCTTTTTCATAGTGGCTTAAAACCAGCCATTGCAAATTACCAGGCAATGAAATAAACACAATAAAAAGACATTTGACCCCCGGTGTTGTTTAAGTAAGTGGTTATTTATGAACCTTATGTGATCTGTTGTATAAGTTTATGAGTAAGGGTCAACTTCAGTTACCTATAGATTTTTACACCTGGGTGAACAGACTTTGTTCAGACGTAATATTTGATATCTTTTTCGCTCAGACAAATAAAACATTATATTTTCTGTTGATGGTTATCAGCAAAAGTACACAGCTAGTATCATTGTGTGCAAGGTTATTTTAATGTTAATTGAATAACTAATATTAATTTGTGTCGTGTTTCATCTTTTAACATGTGTCAGGTTGTCCCATTCTGTTGCTGGATAGTTGTCTGAAAAATATTAAGAGTTATTCCCCTTTAACTGTTGCATTTATTCTTTCATGATTTTTTTCAAATATTACATTTTTAAGTTTACTGTGCCAAATTATGAGACAAAAAGTCAATTAGGTTTTCTATGTAAACTAAAAAAAGAAAATATTGTTTAATTCATTGATTGGCAGTTGGGCAAAACAAATTGTTAGTAATAAAAACATCAAAAGTATAATCTTTAGTACTAAAACATGGTTTTGTCTGTTACAAATAAAACAAGTCTTAAAAGTGAAAATCAAACTGTATATCACTGATAGAATAAGCATTGAATTCAACACATCATTTAAAACAGACTTAACAAAAGTGGCATAATATAAACTCAAAAATATAATTCAATTAATAAGAGTGTTAGCAACATCCTTTAAATACTTAAAGATACAACCATTAATGAAAGTTTCTTACATACAACAGAAACTGAACTGATTTGGTCTTTTAAGACAGTTGACCTCACAAAGAGTTTCATTTGATAAAATTTGATAGAACTGTAACAATTTGTATTCTTCCACCAGAACTGTTTTGTCTATTATTATAATGATGTTAAAAATCACTCTTCTCTAACTCTTTGAAAAAAATGAATTGTGCTACAAAAATTTAAAAATCTTATTATAGCATTTGCGACACAAATAACAAGGATGTTTTTTTAATTGGAAATTTCAACACAATTTTGACATATGAAAATGATATCATTTAAAATCAAATTGTCAGTGAGCACTCAGACATTCTTTTTGTAATTTAAGAAATTTTCACAATTTTAAATTTGTTGTATTGGACAAAAGAAAGGTTTTGATTAATAACCATTGCACCCACAAACTATCTAATCTTTGATGAAAATCTTTACTTCAAAGTCCGCATAAAGGGTTATGTAAAATTTGTTATAAATGTCGCCCAAATCTATAGAAGTTGCACAATTGAATTGACATCTAAAGCTATTAATTTTACCCTTCATTGCATAGTTCACAATAGGTCTAGAAAAAAATAGGGTAACTCCACCCGCTAATTTATCTCCGGTTGCACAATGTTACCTTTCTATTACCTGTAGGAACACCTGACAAAGGTAAAGCGTGAAGCATATGGCATTTTGATGCAGTATGAAGTTGGGTCACAATCTCTGATCTTTTTAAATGCATATAAAACTGTATGACAAAGTAAAAGGTATTGATAAATCTTAGCCTTTTAACTACCTATCCATATTCTCTGACTTTGATGTACTAAAAGAGCTTTTAAATACAGATTTACTCAAATGAAAGTCCATTAAGGGCAGATCCTATTTATAAAGCATGGAAGAAGCTTTTAGATGATGTTTAGCCTAATATACTTACACTTTATTACAAACTGATGTAGAATAACAACCTTAGTTTTAGAAAATTTGTTTTAAGAAAAAGGAGATGTGGCATGATTGTCAATGAGATGTGGCACGATTGTCTATGATAGCCATCCAACAAGTATTAATAACAAACATCTACATGAGAAGACCTTCAGATTTTCTTTGTAAAAAGTTATGAAATCTGTCTCCGTTCAATGGACAGAAACTGTCAATACAAAATTGAATGAAAAACCAAAAGAATGCTACAAAACCCTTGACTTCTATATCTCAATCAGTTTTACTGTAACTCTCATAATGAAAGTTATAATGATGAATTATAATGATGGGAGCCACTAGTGGAGTATGAGTTCCTCCCCTTCTGGAGCACCCTCAGTTTTGTATGGTCTTTTATTTTCAGTGAAATGTTTCTTCTGTGTTGTTGGCCATGGTTTTTTTCTGTTTCTTTGCCATGGTTGTGGCTGTCTTTGAAATGAACTATATTTGTCCATCTCTTTGTATTCTTTAAATTCTTTTTTCTTAAGTTGGGTGTACTAATGAACATTATTCTAGAATTTTTTTAAAAAAACTTTTGACAATTTAAGTGTCCATAAAAATGATATTTTTGGAAAAGTTTGGAGTTTGTCAAGTCACTGTCCCATCACAATAATGATAATTTTGAATTTATTTTGCTTCAATATAATGTGTGTGCACATAAAATTATGAATATATTTTAAATTATGAATTTTCCACATATATCAATTTACAATTAAAGTAACTTTAAAGGGACATTTATATACCTAACAAAAGCGCATTCTTCCCATTTGATTGCAGCCTAGATTAAAATTCAGTAATTTTAAAGTATTTTTTCTTGGGAAGATTTATATTAAGTTTTATTTTAACCTGTGTAATTTTTCCAGCTCATTTTACCACAAAAGAGCGATATTGTTCCTTATGTTTGCAATTAGAAAGATTTACATCACTTTAAATATTTAATTATATCTATTTGATCGTTAATTACAGAAGAATTGTGCAGTAGATTTACACCCAATTACTAACCTATATCATATGTAGGTAATTATCGGTGAAAGAGGTCAGTGCAAAAAAAAAATTCTGCTGCAAAATGTCATGATGGAGACAAAATGACATAGCTTGATGTTAAAAAAAGCAATGTGTTTGATAACCTTTTCTAATTATGCAGAAAATCAGACCTAGAGTAGATAGTTAACAGTATCCGGTTTCTCTCCCTGCAAAATAAAATTACAGGTAAAACTATAATATTCCTTTGCATGTTGCACTATAATTGCATTTAAAACGTTGCAGTGTAATTCAGGATGCATAAAGACATGACCTTACAACCCCTTGCACAATGCATGTTAGTGTTAAAAATGCCTACAATAAGATCAGTGAAGTCTCCTAGCTCATCACCATCTATTATTATGTAAGGGGTGACTTTGTATATTAAAAGATAAAAGAGGAATCTGATTCCCACCCTACAATGGTTTATGACACAGAGACTTGCTAATTGTCCTTCATGTTGTCCCAGGAACAGTTAATATGCACCTGCATTATATAATACTTATACTGGGTCAAGGTGAGAGAAAAATACATCTCCTCATAACATTTATAGCTATGTATTTGTACCTCATCAAGCTTACAAGATCAAATGTTTTTCAGTAATTTGAAAAATGTCCAAAATAGATCAAAAGACACACTGCATGACATTATATAATAGAAGCAAGGTTAAAATCTGACTAGAAGTTATTTAAGGTGCACATCAAGGTTAAAACTTAATAAGGACAGCCAATCAAGAGGTGGCTTCTTTGTACAGGTCAAGAGTAGAGGTTACATAAGAGGAGGCAAATGAAAGGTTGCCTCTGTCTCCAGGTCAAGTGCAGAGATTACATAAGAAGAGACAAATGAAAGGAGGCCTCTGTCTCCAGGTCAAGTGCAGAGATTACATAAGAACAGCCAAGTGAGAGGTGACTTTGGTGTCCAAGTCAAAATTTAGACCAGGGGTTAATTTAAAATACAATGAATATTTCAGCATGTTAGTAAATAAACTGTGATGATATTAATAAATTTTTTTCAAAGAAAAAGAAAGGTGTTTTGACAAAGAAGAAGTAATTTTTAATGTCCTTTTTAAATACTGAATTACCTCTGGATCAAACCCATTCTTTGAAATTGGCTTTTTCAAATTTATCATATTTTGTTTTGAATTTACCCATATTTGATAAAATTTTCATTCTTACTTAGCCCTTCATAAATTATTAATAGTTGTGCAAATTTATTCAATGGTTTCTCCAAATCTGGGTATGTTATTGTTAATGGGATTTTGCATGGAGAAGGCAGATAACTCATTTTCAAAGGTTTTCTTAAATTAGCTTTTCGTAGACTCTTTCATATCACAAGTCAAAATTTTGACTATTTTATGATTAGATAGATATAATTAACAGTTAAACATCATATCAAAAGTAATACAATCATTATTTAGGAAATTTGATTTTAAACCACCAAAGTTTGCTATATACATTACCTTTTCACCAAGAATAAATCTCTGAAGGAAGAGAAAAATATTTTTATTAAATATTAAAAATGACCATATACCTAGATACAATTGCTTTAAAATTTTGCCACCTACATCCCATTATAAATTCTTCTGCAATTTACAAATAGGGCTGAGCTGACATAAGGTCTAGATTCATGTAGATAAGGAGAGTTCTACAGGGTCAGTGCAGACATAGGTTACCTCTGGCTCACAACCTTAGGACTAGGTTCTGGTAGATAAGGAGAGTTCTACAGGGTCAGTGCAGACATAGGTTACCTCTGGCTCACAACCTTAGGTCTAGGTTCTGGTAGATAAGGAGAGTCCTACAAGATCAGTGTGTCCAGAAGTAAGTTACCTCTGGCTTACAACCTTAGGTTTAGGTTCTGGTAGATAAGGAGAGTTCTACAGGGTCAGTGCAGACATAGGTTATCTCTGGCTCACAACCTTAGGTCTAGGTTCTGGTAGATAAGGAAAGTCCTACAAGGTCAGTGTGTCCAGACATAGGTTACCTCTGGCTCACAACCTTAGGTCTAGGTTCTGGTAGATAAGGAGAGTTCTACAGGGTCAGTGCAGACATAGGTTACCTATGGCTCACAACCTTAGGTCTAGGTTCTGGTAGATAAGGAGAGTTCTACAAGGTCAGTGTGTCCAGACATAGGTTACCTCTGGCTCACAACCTTAGGTCTAGGTTCTGGTAGATAAGGAAGGAGAGTTCTACAAGGTCAGTGTGTCCAGAAATAGGTTACCTCTGGACCACAACCTTAGGTCTAGGTTCTGGTAGATAAGGAGAGTCCTACAAGGTCAGTGTGTCCAGAAGAAGGTTACCTCTGGATCACAACCTTAGGTCTAGATTCATAAAACAATATGAAATACATTGGAGAAGAATTTGAATTAAAAAAAGAACCATGTACCACTGGACTAACAGGACGTAATCTCTGATATGACTAAAGATGTGGCCACTGGTGTCCTGTATTTAAGGGATTGTAAGTATCTAAAAATTGGTTATGCAAATATTGATGCATACATGTACTTTTAAATGCAGCTGCTAAAACCAAGTACCTGCTTATTATTATGTAAGATCAATGATATCCAGGTATAATATTGTTTATCTCATCTGAACTGGTATTTATTTGATTCCTCTCCACTTGAGTCAATGACCTCTTTAATACTTTTTCAGTACTTTTGTTTACATTGTTCTAGAGGGATTAGATAAGAGGTCATGACCTTGTCCTCAGGAGACCTCCAGGTAATGTTCAAGAACTGCATAGGTAAACAAAAATAAATTCTTTAAAGGGTTGTCATAAAGGGACTTTTATCTTTAATAAAATTACAGGTAGCTCAAGCACCCAAGAAACAAAAGAATAAAAGAGGTGGGAAAATATGCAATAGTCAAATGAATTTAAAAAAAAATACTGTAGAGTTCTGAAATACAAGATTTGATGGTAGTTAGGAAATTAGTGCTCTGGGTTCAAAACCTTTCATGCTGAGTGTGTCTTTTTTTTTAAGTGGGGGGGGGGGGGGGGGGGGGGGGGGGG
>JAULBM010058103.1:0-10365 GCA_032357055.1 Geukensia granosissima
ATATAGCGAAAGAAGCACTCAAATCCAAACAAATCGAAATGGGAAGCCAAATCCGACGGCAGGAACCACTACTAAGTGCATTACTTTTCAATATTTTCCGTAATTTCAGTGTTTCAGAATTTTAGCAAATGCAGCAAATTTCTGTAAACATTGTTAGATAAATACCCTCGTGGACCAATGTTCTACCAGCAGAGGTATCGACCTAGGTATACAATCGAGCCCACTAGCATTGACATATTAAGATTTACCTCCCCCTGCATATGAACACATTTTCCTACAACTGCGCATTTTTGAAAATTATTCAGTTCTATTAAATATATATTTTGTTGACCAGATATAAGGTTTATTGCCTCTTCTGCTAAACGAAGCAAGTGTTTGAGCATGTTAATTTATAAGAAAGGATTTAAGTTCGGCGCTTAAATGTTAATGTCTATAAAAGTGTGAAAGTGAAAGGTTTATTTTACCGCATTTTTGCAGTTGCCTTGCAGGTTTCAAAAGGCAAAAAAAGGAGTTGAAATCACAATGATTTGAATGTGAACTTATATTCCTTACAATTGATTATCATAGTTTCTGCAAACGAAAATATCATCAATTTTTTTTATTTCAGATTAAATTTGCTAGCTAAGATTTTGATTGATACAGATGTGAGAGACGAGGCGACGATGAAATCTATCATGACAGAGAATTTAGTTAAATACAACAAGAAAGAAAACAGAATTTTTTTATTACACTCTGGGTAAGTTATCATATATCTCTAAATTAATCAATGTTTAACAATTTAGAAAGATGAATATGGAATGAATGAACATAAATCCGCCGCCTGTTACTTTATGGCTGTTCAAAGTCATAATACACAAATGTATATAGTACTTTAATAATCAAAACTACAGGTGAACCTTACTTGAATTGTTTTTATTCAGCATTTCCAGCAATGAACAACACAAAAGTTGGGTAAAAACCAGTTATAGGAATAGGCTTAACTACAAAAGGAAGTCGTATATTGAAAAAAAACATTTTGAAGGCAATGAAATAAAAGACATTTTCAAGAGACAAATAGTAAGGAACAACTTATTCAGGAGAATCTCTGGTGACCAGTACAAATTTTGTTTTCATGAACTGAAATCAGTATGAACAGTTTCCGCTGTTACCGCTGTTGTGTTCGCAGAATATTGAAGAAGTCGGCAATAACAACCCATGTTAATCAATATAATTATTGCTTTGTGTTTTGATTTAAGTTAAGCCCCTTGCATAGACAACTGTTTGTATATTTTAACTCAAATTTCTTGTTTTAAATTAAAGATCAACTGAAGCAAAGAACCTACTTGATTGTGCTACAAGCCTTGGTCTTACCGGTCAGGAATATATGTGGATACTCTCGTCAAAAAGCCTTGGCAATATACCCCCGGCAAAACTGGCTGCATCATCATATCCTCTTGGACTACTAGGTATGACAAATATAGGGTTTTATATACAATAGTATCTGTCCATATCAAACACGATAGTATCCGCAATTAATCAGTGAAAAAACATAAGTTCACAGTATCTACAATTATCATAACAAGGCAACAATCTTAAGTATGCATTTAAGTATATGTAACGGTAGTTCCTGCCTAACAGAAATTTAATAATATTAGTTCCTCAGGAAATTTTATTTCAATTTTTGTTCCTGAAAGAATAATTGTAAATGAATTATCAATAGGATTTCATTGGACTTCTTTAATGAGGAAAACTATGCTGACAACAGCAAAATATAGTATATACTAGTACATTGTACCAAAGTCAAACGAAGAGAACTCACACTTTTGATATTTAAATGAGACAGTTTCAGTAAAATCTTGAAAGGAAGCACAAGCCTAAGAGGAGCACCTGAATATTTCATCATTATATTTTTAACCAGATTGATTCGCTTTCGTGGTAACAGGATTGATGACTTTTGACATTCGGTTAAGACTACTGAGCTTGCTTTCAGTAAATTGCGATTATGTTTAGGAAAGTAAAGGCCAGGACTCGTGGTCATTGATTACTTCGTCTTTACAAAATATCAAATTATTATGCCTAACGATCCATTTTCAAATTGACTTCAAGTACATATTTTATGGGTTTCTGAATTTATCTTCATACTGCCGTGTGGTAGACTAAATGTTTTCTTGCATTGTATATGTAACTGTCGGGCTAGAGGTGACAGTTTTTATAGGAATATTTTCCGAGTTGTTTTAAATAAAGATACATTGATAGACTACCGCCTATGTATATACAGCTTCTAAACTTGTTAAACATTTTATCGTGAGATGAAGGGGTGAAACCCCAAATTTCATTTAAGCTCTGCCTATGCCATAAGTCAGGACTTCCTTCCGTTGTATTTTCGTCGTGCCTTTTCATGATTTATCTTGTTATTATATTTCAACATTTTTGCATTTCACCAATAATAATTAAAAAAGAAAGAATATGGAAATGGAATATTTGCCAGAAAAATAGGATATGCATCTTACATACGTTTATACCAGATTTAAAAGCCAAATTTAACTGCGGGTAAAGCACTTTTCTGCATTTACGCTTAGTTTGCTGGTAGCGGCGATTAAGAACTCATCAAAAAGAGTGAGGTTTAACTCTGTCTGATGAGATTTGTGGCGGTCTCTTTGGCATTGATGACATATCTTTACTTTTCAACATTATGAACTAAAGCACACCTAACTGGTTGTCAATCAACAAAAAATGCAATTCAGTTAAACAAGTTTATTTTGGTATTTTGGACATATTTTAGAACGAAAAAGTTATTTGTTACACGTGTATAACATATACACTTAACCTTAAGGTAAATCTAAACTTAAACTTCCAACAGATAATATTTTTTCATAGTTCACCAAAATGTAATCTGTATCAAGGCATTTCAAAACATAAAAACAAATAAATATTTGTCACCGTCCGGTCCTTGTTTCCGAGTTTCTGTTTGTACCAAACAGCTAATATAGGGAAAAATACACAATTCAGCAGATAGAATTTTGAAATCAAAATTGTAAAGAGAGCTTTTTATTATACTTAAAGAAAATTGAATAAAATTTATGGGTCACCATTCTTGATTATGTGGTAGAAAAAAATCAAAAAGCATAGTGCATTCTTTGTAAAAAAATGGAAGAGTTATCTCCCCTTTTAACAAATTTTAATTTTTAAGAATAATTGGAATAAATTAAATATGTCTGTTTTTACAAAAAATACATATGTGTATATATGTTGGATAGAAATAGTTATTATCTTAATTTCAAGGAAAACAAATACCATGGTTTTTCACTTCTTTCTCTAATATTCGTAGTTTTAAGAACGAAACAATATTTTATACACTTGCTCAGTGCGAATTTGCTGTGAAACACTCTTGATCTACCTGAAGTGTATTACACAACAATTTATAATTAATTGAAATACCGCAATAGCGATTCAATTAACAGCTCTATAATTTCAAGATTTCGTGCTTCTCAATTTCTATATAAGGCTATGTCTTTTGAGAAAATAATGTGTTGGTCTGTTTTAGGTTTTAAACATTATGGAGTTGATGGTCAATCATTGGAAACCGTGTTAGATCTCGCACTCAGTACATCAATATATGTATGGGCCATGGCCTTAAAACATATGGCCCCTTACGTTGACAATTATACTCTAACACCGCAGATGTCTTGTAATCAGTCACACCTGAAATTCTGGAATGACGGTGCAGTTCTTTACAGGTAATTTGTTTTTGTTTATATTAATTTGATGTTTGCATTATAAATGATTTTTGTATTGTTTTTTTTTTTTTGTTTATTTGGAGCTGCGATTTTCTTTGGTAAAGTTTCAAATACAAATTATATTGTTCAACAGAAAGCAGGTCTATTAAAATAAGGAATCAATATTTAATCAAGAACGTTTTATTTTCATAACCGACAGGAATATCTAATCATTACACTATATAAATCTGATGTACACAAAAAGGCAGAAAAATAAAATATTATTTATTTTTAAATTCTTCATTAAAACAAATTAAGGTCATAAGTTATAAAACACACGGTATAGTGTTTTACTAAATTTTGTGGCATCATCCTTCTCATCTTATCTTAGTATAAGACATTTCGCACAAACGCGCGCAAACTTGCTTGACTGAAATTTTCATCAAATACCAACAAGCTGTTCAAAGCAAAAATTCTTCAGTTATAAACTGATGGACTGTTCGACATGCACTAGAAATTTACCATGGAGCAACAAGTTGAATGCTGTTTCGAAATTCTCTAGTTTAAATGCAATTAACAGCACCACACAAAACAAAAAATTAACACACATACCTTTTGAGCAATTTTTTTCAAACAAATCTAAATTGTTTATCGAGTTGTTAATAAACGTTACTTAATAGGTTATCAATCAACGTTTTGGTGGATTTTATCAGAAAAAACAGTACCAAGCGTAAAAACGCACCATATCTGGAGAATTCACCAGATTCGATCTTTACTTAGACTTAGCACAGGAAGACGTTTTAAATAATTCGTCAAAAGCTAGTTTGTATCTAGCAGTTTTAATAAATATTAAATAAATATGTTACCAGTGTCAAGCTGCCTTTAATAAAAAAAAGAAACAATGATTTTCCGAATCTAGATCGTTCGCTGCACTCATTCGCCTGAAGCCTCATATTCTTTGTCACGGGATGCTTTTTACGATATTAGTTGACAAATTTCAGAAAATATATGCATATTTTATTTTTAATTTTTAGATTATACTAATCTTAAATAAACTGTTGAGATTTTAATATTACTGCAGGTTCTACACGTTTTTTTTTCTCGATAACTCGTGAAACAATATAGCACATAAAGTGACATACCGATCCTAATATTTTAAGAATTTGAATTTTAAAAAAAATTACAACGGTTTCAAGACGTTGTCGGTATTACAGTGGAGCTTTCGACGTAAAGGGCAAATACAAATCTAATATTTCATGTTATCAATCCGTTAACTTCATTGTGTTTCATTCTATTCCAGGCATATGAAAAATGTGAGAGATATCAGTTTCATTAAAGATACTATGCCGCCGGTAAATTTTAGTCCCACAGGTGTCAACCAGTTTATACAACTTGTAATCTATAACGTACAGAAACAAACAAAGAATTTCAGAACAGAAAAAATTTGGCGACAGGTGAGAAAATAAAGTCAGTGGTTTACACCAACATCAAAAGACCGTGATTTCACCTGGTGGGGTCTGCATTGTTGATAGTATTGTGTTTTTAGTTTTATGATTTATGTATATATGTCATAATCCATCTTGTTCGTGTTCTCGAAATTCCTTGTCTGTCGACTTTCCCCTTTTATCTGACCCTTTGGGTTTCTTTCGCTTCCACTTTTTTCCATTCTATTTTAAAATACAAGTCTACCAATCTTGAATAAATGTTGTAAATTCAATGTTTTTTTTTGAGAAATAGTATATCGGAGGTCTTTTCCAGTTTCTGTCAGACCTATTTTGTTTGATTCAACACATTTTGAGGTTTAAAAGCTTCCAAAACCATACCACATTTCTAGACCAATACTTTTCATAGTTGATTAAAATTATTTTCTTAGTCCCATAAATATTTGAAGTTTGATACAGGCCAGTCATTTTTGTTACGATGTTTTACAGCTCATAATTTCTACCAAAATAATTTTTATGACAGTCCTCTAAACAAATATTAATGCATATTCTGCAGTTACCAAAATTAGGTACAATATTAAAAGCCAAATACGAAAAAACAATGGCATATATGAAACCAGATTTAATTGATGGTTGCCATGGGATGTCAACTATACTGTTGTTATTCAAAATATTGAAATCGGTATGGACAACAAGTTAAGCAATTACTAGCTTTGTCGAAATGGCTTGTTCTAAAAGACCGAGAACAAATTTCTTATAAAGATATTTAAAGTATACAAGATCATAACATTCAGTTTCAAATATCCAGAGAAAAATCTAAACGCGAGAGATCAAAATGCTTAGTCCAAATAGACGAGAAAAACTAAAATAAAACAAGTAGGCAAAACAGAAACAAAAAGAATTAGATGCTTAAAATCGGCACTGTCATGTTTTATGTATTTTCTTGGTTTTTTAGGTGGGTACCTGGGTTCCTCGGAAGTCTGGATTGAAAACAGAAATGAACATTGAAATGAATGATATAACGTGGCCAGGAGATACCAAGTCTCCCCCAAAAGGAAAACCTGACCGTCGCCATTTTAAAATTGTTACTTTAAAGGAAGACCCGTATGTTATGTATAGGAAACTAAATGCAGAGATGAAATGTGGCCATCATGAATTACCATGTCGTTTGGTTTACAATCCCGAAATTCAGTATGTATAGTACATGTATGTTTGTTGATGTTTTGTTTCAGTGGCATTGCTTTTATATATAGTTTATTAAGTATTGGAAAATAATTATTCTGGGTTATATGAACATTGTGAAGAATGATTTTAATGATTATTTTTTTTGTACAATTGTAAACAGTTAGAAAAAGATGTTATATTTAAAAATATTTCAACACTACACAAATTTAAGTCGAAAACCTTCATGGTTGATATCATAAATTGCAAAGAATAAATCTTAATAGTGGGCTATATACATGTTTCTTTGACAGCTTGTTAAAGGCAAATGCTTAAAATCCACATTTAATGTTTAGGCTAGCTTACTATCTGAAACAAAAAATAATTTAACAAACAAAAACAATATTCGATTGTATTCTTTACCAATCTTTAGTGGTAAGACAAAGCAATAATTCACGAGAAACCTGATTCTGTAATGATTCTTTTAGGCAGTGTATGCGAAAATAATACTTGTCGCAACGGTTCTTCTTATACAAAACAAATATTGTCAAAAATCTAATCAAACTCAGTTTTCTAATTCCGAAATATTTCTCCCATGGCGACAAGTTTTCTTAGACTGTATTTATCTAAATTAGAATTTGTGAACAACTTCTGTGTTTTCTCAGTTGGCACATCAATCAACGAGAGGAATCTCTACCAGTCTTTATATGCCTGGAAAATTGTTATGATAAAAACCTTAAACCGTTATATTGCAATCAGACTGCAATACACTGTTGAATTATAATATTTCATTTTTTGGAAATTATAAGCACCCTATGTTTTTGACACGAATTCTTTCTTATCGACTATTACCTAAGTATTTTAACCATTCTGTATTACAAGGTGACCATGTTGAAAGCATTTTGAGAAACCATTAGATTTGTAAATTACCTGTTTGTCTCCAACTTGGAGTACAGTCTCTCTGACATTTACCCCATATCAATTTCAAATCCTAACAGGTCTTTCACTTATTTATTGCCCTCTTTTTGTCTCTATGTGTAATTTTTCTTCGTGTTTTTGAAGATTTTATCTTAGTGCAATTCGATGTGATGTTAGGTATTTTTATCACCCCGGTTATTCTCTAATATTAGGATGATTTAAGCTATGAATGTCTTAAATAGATCCAAACGAACGTTTTTATCTACTGCTCAAAAAGGTTACCTGTACTGAAAAATCCATAATTTTGCAAATGTTTAAAATAAATTATTTTAATAGTTACCTTTAGAGAACACGGCGTCATTTTTAAGAGACATTTTGACAGTTTTTTTTCTGTAACTTCTTATGCACTTGACTGTTAATTGTAAACGTCTTATCCCAGTTGGTCTAAATGATACTCACAAGACTCTGAAAAGAGCTAACTTGTTCAGCTCTACACCTGAGATTTAAAACCCAAATGCGTTATTCCATGGGTGTATACCCACCTTGACCATTTAAACAAACAGGATAGAAAATGAAGTAGGCACAATGAGAAAATTTTAATATGAACCATAATGAGATCAAAGAAATATATCTTTAATATCTTTTTTTTTAAATAAAACTTATATAATTAAATATGAGACTAAGTGACTAATGTTATAGTGTAAAAGAAATTAAAGTTCTCCTGTGTTTAACTGTTATTTACTTGTTGGAAAATCGCATATACTAAATCATTATAAGTGTGTATAAGAATCTAAAAGGCAATAAAACCAGTCATGTCGAATCAATCACAGAAGATCGATACAATTAAAAAGGGAATAATGGGTAGATCTATGAAAATATTCATAACAACATTTTTTGTTGCAGATATATAGATTGATTGATTGGTGTTTAATGCCACGTCGACCGTATTTCAGCCATATCGTGGCGAGAACATCCATAATATTTACTAAAATTGAAAGCAGATATATAGTGTAAAAAATATAAGCAAATGTTCGCTCTTCCAAACAGGCTTGATTATTGATGTAACACGCTTATGTTATCGAAAAAGTCTATACGAAAAAATTGCAAAAAAACGGACCGAAAAGAAATTTCGGATAAATCATTTGAAGGCTTAATAGCAACCTGTAGAATTTGTAATGCGATTTGGATGGCTCAATCACCCATATTACATCTCTATGTCTGTAATCATTATACATTACGAAATTGAAAAGATGTGTGGTAAATGTAAGAGAAAATTTACAAATATTCATTAGGTTATTAAACAACGAATGTTGTGGAATTAATTTGAGCTTCGGAGATTTACAGATATTCAATTTAAATCTCAACCAATATGTTTTACAAGTATAGTGGGACTTAAGTCTCAAAAATGTGAACCGACCTTGAAAGGGAAGCTGTCAAGAAGTGGCGTCTATTGCCGTTAGGACAAACTTTTCTTTCTCTTGAAAAATGAAGAAAAGAAAGTTGGCTATAAATAAAAAACCCAATAACAAAACTGTATTTCATGTCACTTGTTTTACTCTTCAATTTCTTAGCATTCATATTATTAATTGACGTTAAACTGACGTAATTTATTGTATCAAGTATAAGAAAACTAAATCCCCCCAAATTATTCTAAACCAATATGGTTGCTTTGTCAGTTTGTTTTTTTTTCATGTTTATTCAAGCACAGAGAAGTGTATTTAAAATCCAGATATAGCCTAAAATTGAACTGATGTTCAGATATAGCCTAAAATTTAACCTGATGATCAGATATAGCCTAAAATTGAACTGATTTTCAGATCTAGCTTGAAATTGAACTGATTTTCAGATATAGCCTAAAATTCAACTGATATTCAGTTTAGCCTAAAAGTGAACTGATTTTCACATATAGCCTTAAATTGAACTGATATGCAGATCTTTTGGGTTTTTTGTTTGTTTTGCGAGCAAATTTTTGTATTTGTGACATAAATTTCAAATGTATTGGTATTATCGCAAAGCAATTTCTGTAGGATATAGGTAAGAGCTTTATAAAGCAAAGTTGCAATAGGCAATTTCAGCTATATGACTTTGATACTCTATAAAATTCGACCGTATGTCAGGATGATGTGTTTTCTGAATAGACTTGAGAGAACAATACCTTTACACAGGAGATTTCTTCACAGTTAAGTTTAACTCAAACATTGAAAATTTAAATTCGTTTTCAAATGCCTGCTTGAAGCCTTTATTGAAGCGTAATACATATTTTCTGTCTCTTTTTAATTAATTTAGGAGATGTTTCTTTTTTCAGTGGTGAGTATTTATTATTTTGACCTAAAATGTTCTCAAGATAGTGCTAACAAAAAGTTTAAAAATGTCACATGCATTAACCTCAGTAATACTTTTAATTTTTCTGATTCAAATGTAAAAAGTCTAGATAAAGTAAATTAAAACGAGTTTAAAGTTAATTCTCACTTATCAGGTTTCAATTCTACAAAATGAACATCGTATTTTGCAAGACAAAAACATTAATTTCTCTTTAAAACTACCAGATCGATCTAAAATAGGATCTATTTATTTCTGTTCTAATTTCCAGATTTGTCGATTGGATCATGTGTTAGATACTAATTGAGATGCCAAAATTGCGTAAGAAAGTAAAAAGGTTCCATCACACTCTTAATATGCTTTACATGTCTTATTCGAAATGGAAATTGGAATTGTCACTCAGTGTAAAAACACACGACTTTTCTGCCTAACAATAATATGTTCTTACACGAGAGAATTTTTCTTTTAGTTAAAATGATATTGAATTTCAGAAAGTCAGTAAAAAATGAAACTTATCCAAAAAAAAACTTAATGTTAATTAATCTGAAATGAACATGGTCGTTTATGCACATGTAATAAAATTTATCATAAAAGGGAGATTTTTCATTTTCAATAGTTAAAATTCATTTTATTGATGGGAACGTGCTTTTGGTCCCATCGTATGGTGTTTACATCTCACAACTAGTTCGGTATGCCATTGATTGCACTAAAAACTAACCTTTATCCTATAGAAATTTCTCTGCGACAATACCAGTACAGATGGAATTTATGTCCAAAACCAAAAAAAAAAAAAAAAAAAAAAAAAAAAAAAAAAAAAAAAAACCAAAATC
>JAULBM010058125.1:0-10364 GCA_032357055.1 Geukensia granosissima
TGTAACAAGGTAATCATAAAAGATGTTGCACGATCCCGCCTATAATAGTTTTTAACGCTATTTTGATGCTTAAAAAATTGGAGAAACAAAATCTTACATTACAAGCCGTTGATTATCATATTTCTACAGTCTCGATAGTTAAACCTTAAAATTTCTCGGTAAACCTCGAAAAAAGGTTTAACTATCTCGACTGTAGAAATTATGATAATCAACGGCTTACAATGTAAGATTCTATATTTAAATATATTTTTGGTTATTCAATGGTTGCCTGACTGTTGCTTACACGTAACGTCCAGCGGCAAATATTTCATTCATATTCAAAGTTATCAAACAAGAAATCATAAATGGGTTGACTGGGTAAGCCTACGCAACTGGCCGTCAATGACCACTCATTACGAGCTGTTGCTAGGAGTCTTCGACGTGCTGAAAATATGGCATTCTCCCAACACGGGACTAACTGTGTTACGTTACCTCCTAATGACGTTGGTGGATTATTAATGCATCCCGCCAAACCAATGGACGCCTCTTTACGAGGAGTTCTACCCCTGTCGGAAAAACCGATTGGACTATTTCTTTACCCCGGCAACTATCGGGTTGGTCGTCTATTTATACATCCCGACCGACCTACGGATGCTCCTTAAGCAGGGATTCTACCTGCAGGCGGATAAACCAAACGGCCTTTTCTATACCCTGGTCGCTAACGGGTAGAATGTGTTTATCGTTAAGGTGAAAATCGTTTATTATCAAAAAGGTTGATCAAATAAGTTATCTTATCATCTGATGAGATGTCAAGCGAATATCCTGGCTGCAAAAACAACACACACACTTTGTCTTCGCATAATAATACATCGAAACCACCCTTTAACTACAGATACATTACAATGACTTGGATAAGAAAAAAAACGAATGTTTTCGTTTAAATAAACAAAAATATGCATAACGATACATTAGATTGTTTTAATGATTATCGAGTTTGTCCATACAAGATGAGTCACATTGTTGGACAGTTAATTTCCATTTACAAGCTTCGTTGGAGATAGAATCAATTTAGTTTTAATCACAATTTAATTTGGACATATCCCTTGACACATGTAAACCAATATAACTGTGACAAAGTCTAAATTGCCTCTGCATTTCAAGCATGTGCATTGTGTTTTGATGACATTAAGATAATGTTTGTAAATCGATTTCTTTAAAATTTCACTTTGACAGAGAATGCTGAAGATTTATCGCAGATCTTGTCAAAAGTTTTCATGGTATTTTACAATTTACGCCATATTAAATATTAAATACTGTCATTCATGCAAAAAGCAATATTTTATAAATTTTATTTATGTTTGTATCATTATTTTTTTTTACAGTTTTTTTTAATATCTGTCTTATTATATTTTATATACATGTAATTATACCATTGTACAGTTATTCTAGAGTAAAATATAATTTGATGTTTATCTCCTTATTTTAACTAAATAGAGGATGCGAGGCAAAAAACAATATGTCAATCACTTCATTAGACGAAGCAAACCTGACAATAAGACAAAAGACTACGGAAACCCAACACAAAAAATAAAAAATACGTGCATGTACAGTATGAACTACCAGATCTCGATAACACATCGGTACGGTATTTTGGCTTTAAAAATTAAAAAAATCTTAATATTTGGTCTATCGGCATTCATCACGACACATATACTGTTTATTTCATTTGGTCCATGAACATGATGAATCTTATTTGAAAGGTATCAAGTTTGACTATTCCTCCCCTTTGGCTCAAAGCGTGTCTGATGAAGGTAAAATCAAAAAGCGTTTTGCACGCAGTGAAATTCATATTTTGAATATTGTTTTAAAAGTCTGTAAGGTGTAGATCGTGTGTTTCTGGCAAATATTCCATAATTCTTTCTTTTAAATCGTAATAGAGAATTTCAGAATGAATTTCCGGAATTAATAATAATTATTGGCACTAATTAAGGTTTAATTTTGAATATTATTACGACTTATCATCATGCAAATTCAAAAGAGAATTACGAATGTTTGTTTTATATTATAAAATTAATGTAAAGAGTTATACATTATTTCAAATGACTATTTTGCAGTGAAACTTTCATGATTGAATATGTTAAAAACATTCTCAACTTCAATCATGTGGCTGGTTAACGTTGTTATTTTAGTAATCCAGTTAACGTCATTTGGTAGGAATACAGACATTGAATGACACTTCAGTTCCTTCTACTTCGACCTCAATAAAGATTTCGAACGATTCTCTTTGGAACGATCAAACAACTTTGCATTAACCTGATTGAAAATATAAAATTTTGACAGTCTTTCTAATTCGTTTAAATAAATTTTCTTGTAGAAACAGGTTGATGTTGACATGATTGTATTGGTTTTAATTTCATTACTGTCGATGGAAGTATTACTCGTTTTTGATTAATATTTGGCTGTTTTGTACTGGACAAAAAAGAGAAAAACTTATAAAATATTGTTTTTCGTCGTAAGAAAGTGTGCAGACTTTGTCTTATATGCTGGCAAAAGATTTATTATATTGATTTAAATTCAATGAAATATGTTCCCCTGTTAATAAAATATTTGTTTCTTTCCATTACCTGTTTTCAGGTATATTATAATAGTATATTATAGTAAATTACAGTATAATTTTTTAATTTCTTTATATTCACCAAATAGATATTATGAAAAATATGTATTTCAAATTAACCAAATTAAGTCGGACATTAAGAAAAAATTCAATATAGTACAACATAATTTTGCGTGCTAAAATCATTAAAAATGTTTAGATATCACTGTAACTTATAGCTTGATGTCCTCTTAACATTCAATAATGATTCGATTTTGAAAGTTTTTGATTTTCCAAAAGGTATTACATAAATTTCAATATGGTAGCCTTGATGTACAACGGGTAACCAACTACACAGTAACGAGTGTGCGTTCAACACAAGTGATCTTTTTGTTCATTATAAAGCTGTAGGATAAAATAGAAATCGAAGATACCAAAGATGCGTACTAAAATTGTGAATTCAGAAGACAGACCAGACCGTGATCAACGAAAGGCAAATATAGTACACATATCATTACACTGAAAATTAAAGCTTGAGTAACACGAAACATGCAAAATAAGGGTGAGTTCAGGTGCTTTTAGGTAAATTTTGTCAGATTTTCAAACGTTTCAGGCAATAATGATTGATTGATTGTTGGTTGCTTAACGTCCAGTGGCAAATATTTCATGCATATTAAGGTCGAGAAAAGTTCTACAATTATCAATATCGAGAAGGGGTGGGATGGGACACAACAGGACAACGGTTTTTTACTGCCACTGGAAAAAGGGAGTGATGGGTTGGGACATAAAATTTAGCGGCATAAATCTACTCTTTTTCGAAAACTACAAAAGGGGTCTTTACCAAGCAACAATGATCCGCAAACAATATAACATTTTCTCGTAAAAGACCCAATGACTGTTAGTAGCTTAGTTAGAAAGTAAACTTATTCTAAAGATGTACGGTATGTGTATTATACGCATAGCTGAAACCCGAAATGCTAATAAATTGTAATGGTTTTACAGTTTTTTGTTTTGGACTATTTAGAGGTTTGCAAAAAGAATGGTATTCCACCCTTGTTGAAGGCCTTGCGGAGACCTCTAGATTTGTAAATTCCTCTGTTTTTCTCGTTGTTGGAATGCAGTCTCTCTGACATTAACCCCATATCTTTTCGTTTCCATATATAAAACACTAATAAAATATAAAACAAAATATAAAACTTTAATAAGTTTTACTTAAAAGGATTATACTTAGTTTTGTGATTCTCCTGATAATATAATTTTGTGTAAAACATCATAACGTATTAGGAATAATGTAAAAATATCCTTCAACCTTATAGTCACTTAAGACAAACTACTTTGTCTCAAAGGAATTGGAACGCTGAATTTCATGACGATTTAATCTAAACAATTATCGCATTTAATTAGGTAATTTTGACTAAACAGTGACTCAGCCTGCTCTTTTATGGCTGAAAAATGAGAATTCTGGTCTTGCTAATAGTTAATGTCAGAAACAATGCATATTTAATATCATTTTTTCAGCTCTCCATCGCATTTATCATTAGTTTTATTTTCTAAAAATTAGATAGTACGATTCTTAATTTCCTGAATAAAATTTATTTGAGGATGCTGTCCAACTGGTTTTATGACCTATATGCGATCTTGTTGGTCGTGATATATCGATGTCCTCATGATTAAGGCAGATCTTTTTTATCAGATGGAAACTTGTTGTATTCCTGACTGAGTTGTCTACACCAGTTTTCACTCTACTGTATTACATGGCCTCACAATAAGCAACACGATAGATATCTTTAAAATAGATGAGAACTGCTAATTCTTCGTTCTACTGAAACACCATTAATTGGAACATACATTCTACATCATGGATACCTTTATCACATTCACAAAGTTGTCCCATCGGTAGAAAGATTATTCATCCAGGTATTAAGTAGCAGTTCATATAAATCATAGACTGTCAAATGTAGGAGTGGTGAGGAAAATCCAACTAATCTATAGATATTTTAAACTAAATGGCTCATATTTTAGTATAATTATAATCATTTTATACTGAAGATTTGTATTTTTGAGAAAACCATTCGTTTATTTCCCTAAGAACTCAAAACAATTATTGCTATTGCAAAAGATCATTTTCATGTAAATTGTTTATATTTCTATCCTAAATGTACAAAGCTCGAATGACAACGACTGTTTAGGTATACAGGAACAGTGTCTAAATCGAAAACAAGTCTAGTTTCTTTGGAATTAATCAAATCCAGTCTTATTTTTATGTACACTTTTACTTAAATCTTATCCATCATTCTACAGAAACGATTGTTTTAAGGCATAGAAATTCAACATGAACCTTTCTTTTAACAATAAACCAAAAATAAATGGAATTCAAAATCGCTTATATTTGACAATTCAATCTGAACTTTGAAATTTGCATTTCCTTGTTGATACCATTGCATTACATTGCATACCATCTTGTCTAAGGACTGTTTTCCAATCTTTTGTTTTGATAGTTATAATATCGGGTTTCAATCAATTGGATAACATGTACGTTTTAATTTTGACTACGGACTCCAGTCTTGTAAAAAATCTTGTGGAGATCTCTGGATGAACATGTGTGAATTTCAACACTTCTTTTAAGATTCCTTGACATGTACTCTAAATATTTCCATTTTTTCATGTGTCCGAACGACAGAAGCATTTTAAGAGGAGATCCTTTGGCAGTCGAGTGACAGACAGGGAAAACAATAAGAATGGAATTTATTTTGCACAATATACAAGTTTATTAATGTTGAATGAATTTGGTGAATTTTGATATGCTTAGTGAACAATTCACTAACACATTTACTTTTTATCAGTAGCATTAGACAAACAACATATGAATGCCAACTCCAAACATTGTAAAATGGATTACTCATATCCGTTCAATGGCAAACCAAATCGGGGGGAAATGTCTACCATCAGCAATACAAGGAATTTAACAAAAGAAGACTGTTGTTTTATCTTAAAAATAATAGGGGGAATATAGGATAAACTAAGTATATTAGTTTATTCAAGTTACTGAAAAATCTAAATTAGTTGTGTTTTAATTCACGGGCTTTATTTATCTGAATGCCATAAAAGTTTGGATGTGATATTCCGTTTTTTCTACTTGTGCAGCCAAACATTAAACTTTCTTTGTTTTTATGAAGAATTTGGTAAAAATCTTAACTAATTTATGGTTGCGAAATCTTTGATTTAATACATTGCTGGTAATACAATGGTTATTTTATTGTTGTAAATCAAAGTAAAAACAATAACAAACAGAGGGCGGCTGGGTATATAAATAAGCCGTTCGGTATCTCTGACTTTAGGTAGAACCGCTGCTAAATGCGAGTCTGTTAGTTTGAGTGGTATCTATAATCTGTTTGAATTATGTATCTCCGTCCTGGGGCACTTGACTCTTAAAGGGGCGTCCCTGGTTGTGGGGGATGTATAACTCACAATCCGTTCGACAGTAGACGTAAAATATGCCCCGTGTTTAGGAAATCCCTCGTTTTAAGCACGTTAAGGACCTCTAGTAACACCTCATATCCAACCTGGGCAGTCTAAAAGTCATTCTCTTGCCGAATCCATGCTCACAGTCTACATATTAATGTATTGATTGTTACCTTGATCCCCTTCTGAATATATAGGGGCTGGGCACCGGACTGGTGTAGAGGGCTCGGTCCACAGAGCTGACCACCGCGATCCACAGGAGACGGAAAGGGGGAGCCCTCGTGTTGGGGGATTGGGGGGGGGGCTGCCAGGTTATAATACAGAAAGTTTGGCAGTTGACCACAGTGTAGAGAATGCCACGCTAGAGCACGTAAAAGATCCCTTTAAAGATTTCAAAAAAAGAAGGCTTATGCCGCTATAAAAGGTTAAATTTTCCGTGCCGACCCATCCTTCCAATAATCCAGTGGCAGTCATAGGCCGTTGCTCTGTTGTGTCCTTCAATCCATTACCACTTTCGGCAATTCTTGATAATTGTTTTTATTTGTATGTCATTCCAAAACGACCCGTATGCACTTAAGAGATGCCTTTTCATCAAATAAGTACAAGAATTCGTTCACTTTAATAACATTTACAATGTCTCGTTGACGAAATCTATCTGATGCTAGACTTTGATATTTTTGAAACTACTATTGTTAACCTACAATGTAGGATTACCATCAGCCAGCCATATAACATCTGTCCTTGACCTCACTTTCTTGGATTAATGACTTTCTTAACTAATGAAAATAAAATTGTTATTAGTTTTTCTTTACAAATACGTGTAATAGGTCAAATATTTTTGTTAGCTAGTCCTTCTCAGGTATATAAGTCGGACTACCATAATTCAGGTGGTCTTGACCTTATTTTCACATTGCAGTGGCTATCCACTTTTTTTTGCTAAGTATGTTTCGCAGTAACTGCACATGACATAACAACAATACAGTCCGTTCGACAATCAAATGTGCAATAGTTTTTTTACAAGGTATGGATTGTGCAACCCTTGTTGGAGGGATTGTCCGTTTTGCAAAAAACTAAACAGCAATATATGTATTTAGTTTGTGTTATTTTGGTTTCATAACATCTCAAATGTAAACGCAGTGAATTAACATGTTCAGTGGTTACAGAGTTCTAAAAGCATTTAGATAAAGTTTGGATAAAATTAAAGACATGGTTACACTGTTATTGTTATGTCAATTGGACAAACTGACCTGTCTGTATTTCATAAATTCGTTACTATGACCTAAGTAATCGCAATATTTTTACTGACATTGCATGAATTTTATATTTACACAAATTAAAATTGCATATTTCAATATTTTAAACGTTACATTTTTCGTATGAATTAAGTTTGCCTGGCCCTATCGCAATCATTTTTTTATTAATGGCGGAATCAACATGACGTAAATAATTCCAGTAAGATCTTTTGTACGAAATGTGTGATATTCCTGTGTAGGTTGATGTTGTAAATGATGAAAATATGTACAGCTTGATTTTGAAGGAACTTTCAAGGTATATGACTAAAGTTCTATTTTCCAGCCAAATCATTCGAAAAACGGACCAAAGCTAAATGTAAACAAACAATATGGGTGACCAGGCATCTTCCGATTTTTCCACACCAATGTCTAACAGTCAAAGTTCAGGCAGTAGAGGCAGACGCACCTCTCGTAAGCGAAAATTATCATCAAATTCAGAAGACCTAAAGAAACCGCCGTCAAGTCGCCAAAGATCCGTTTCAGTTACACGCTAATCAAGTGATCCCGTACCACCAGTCACATTCAAAACCCAGGGCGAGACATTCAACATGTCAAAACTTGTTGAGTCGACTATCCTTAAACCAAACGTTTTTCAAAACAAATACCTTCTTTCGTAAAAGAAATTAAGTCGGAACTGATTACAGAATCAAAATCGGCAATCAAATCAGCAGTGTCTAAAGCTGTGGAAGAGGCAGTATCCCCCCTTCGCCAACTCATAAACCATCAACAGGAATAAATTCAAAGTTTGACAACTGAAAACAGTCAGCTTAAACAGCATGTTGATGAATCTATTGCAAAAGTTGAAGCTAGATATGAACACTTCCGTAACCTTGCAAACACAACGGCGATATACATGGACAAAAATGTTAAACTTGAAAAAGAAGTAGCCGTTCTTACCATGAAAATCGAAGAACATATTGTAGCCATTGTAAATGACAAGCTTAAGCTCACGCTGCCGCTGTGTAAGGACGATATAAATCGGTCTCATATTAAAGGCGAAATAAAAAATGGTAGAGGGCAGTTAATATGTCGATTCCGAAACTGGAAGTTCAATCTTTATGTCGAAAATGATCCACGGAAGATATTCATAACAGAAGATCTGACAAAAAACCGTCAGACCCTAGTAAAGAAACCTAACGACCACAAAAAAGAACATAAAAACTATGCATTTTGGACATTAGACGGCCGCATCTTGGTTAAAAAGGACGAAAATTCCCCTAAAACCATCATTAACTCAATTCAAGATATCGATGTTGTGGTAATGTAAAAAATACCATTACACAGATCTTCTGGTCAAAACAATTTTCAAATCTTATGATCATGCTCATTTTTTAACCCTTACTATGCGGCTCCCGTGTTTAGACGGTTTTGACGCCATATTTACCTCACTGCGGATACCGTTTTTAGACGGTTTTGGAACTCTTTTTGTGCAGGTGAAGTTGAGACTCGTGTCATGATCTTACTCAGAAATATATGTATATAAAAAGAAATGTTTACTACTCCAAAATAACTAATCTTTACACATGAGAAGTTATAATGTGTAAAATAGTCTACGTGCAGTTAAAGGGATTTGTTTTCTTTTTGTCGGTGTTGACACGTCACGCGGCCTTAAAATAAACCAGGGAAACACTTTCCTAATGCATCAATTTATGTTAGAAAGAAGGATTCGTTTGTTGAAAAAACAATTGTTTTAAATATTTTGGAGTGTTTTGATTAAAGTTTTATTACATCAGGGGGTTTTAACAGCTGACTTTATTAAAAATATGACAGATAAAGTGGGAGTTCGAATTTCCTGCGCACTTGTTCTCCAATCATTTCGTTAAAAAATACTTATCTGGACACAATTACCGGTTTTATGCTAGTATTTAACTTAAAAATTCCAAAATTATCATTTTTCGCCA
Organism: Geukensia granosissima; assembly: GCA_032357055.1. Classification (NCBI taxonomy): domain Eukaryota; kingdom Metazoa; phylum Mollusca; class Bivalvia; order Mytilida; family Mytilidae; genus Geukensia; species Geukensia granosissima. The sequence goes on from JAULBM010058125.1 coordinate 9,228, forward strand.
ATTTGCAATTCAGATTTGCTTTGTGAAGAAGAAAATCCAATAAATATTGTCAGTTATTTTCGTACACTGCAAAAGAAGATGGCGCTGTTGTAACTCGAAAATGAAAGTACGATGAAGCTCTGGAAAAAAGCCTTTTCATCGTTGTAATATTAAATAAAGGATCAAATGTGTAGGTTATGAGATATATCTGAAACCTTATGACACCTTTTAGAAAGAGGGTAACTGCTGTCATTGTCCAGTATTCCTGAATTCACTGTGAATTTGAAGCAGTGATCGAGGGGGGAGCAAATGCGCGGTTGAAAAAAGAATAACACAGCTGTTCTGTTGTCGGCTGATACTTTTTTAGAATATTTATTGATTGGTATTTGTTTAAATTAAAGCTCAAAATGAAACTCTTCTATTAAAATGCATTGAATACGGACATTTCTTCTTGGAACAGGTGTTAAATGCGAAGTACGAAAAGGGGGGAGGGGTGCTAGTTTCACTGAAATAAAATATGGCCGAGGCTTCCACTTCGTCTGCTTCTGATCAAAATGTTGACATATTAGAACTTTTCGCTGATACAGATAGTGAAAATGGGGATTTTGAAGGATTTGACCCTTTGGAAAATGATGAGGATCAGGATATTAATGGTGATAGGGATGATTTGTTTGATGTTGACAATTGGGAATACAGAGATCGTAATCCAACTGTACTTGAGTTTACGCCTGTTCCTGGAAGAAACAGACCTGTCCGTGACAATGCATCAGTCTGTGATTTTTTCAATCTTTTTGTCACGAATGATGATTTTGAGGACATGTCACTTGAAACAAATCGGTATGCAGAGCAATATTTGGAAAAGCACCAAAACCTACCTAGAAATTCCAGATATCGAAAGTGGAAAAACACTACTGCATCTGAACTTAAAAGATACATCGCATTAATCTTTGCAATGGGATTGATTTCACAGTCAGATTCAAATGAATATTGGACAACTGACCCAGTAACCTCAACACCCTTTTTCCCAGCATGTATGTCAAGAGATCGCTTTATTTTGATTACAGCATTCTTCCATCTTGCCAACAATGACGACAGTGTTCCCTATGGTCAGCCTGGTTACAATCCACTACATAAACTTGGTTCTTTTTTTTTCAAGAA
>JAULBM010058146.1:0-10364 GCA_032357055.1 Geukensia granosissima
GGATAATTTTTTCTTTTGATTGAATAAAAATACAAAGGCAGAAACGCACAAATAATTTTATAAAGCTCGAACATTAGTTCAGAAAAGCCTGACATAGAGTATAGTACATTTTGTTGAAATATGAGTATTAAATTTCACAATGTGTGGATTTCTGCTTTTCTATGTTTAGGTCTAATGAGGAATTACTTTTTGAAATCAACATATGTATAGCATATTAAAATCAACATATTTATTCAGTATTAGTAAACTATCAAGAGAATGTCCAATAAATCCTATTTTAGTTAATAAAAGACCGATTTTTATGGAATGTCAAAGGACTAGATCCCATAATGGCCATATGTGGCCCAATTTTTTAAGAATTTTTAATAATACAATATCAAACGTTCTGTTGTTACGGTTCAAATACTACTGACGAGGGGTTAATCATAGAAATGTTCATATAGCATACCTAAATTTTCCATATTTATTTAACATTGATAATTTTGTAATTTGCTAAATGTAAAAATAAATAAAATTTTGTTACCTTCCACGTGTTGTTGTGTTGCTATGGACAACGGAAGTTGCCTTTTTTCTTATACTTGGCCGTTTTGGGGATAATTTTCACTATTTATGATCAAATTAAACATAGGGCACATTCATTAACTTAAAAGATATTCATACCGGGTGTAAAGATTGAAAAAACAAATCAGAAGTTGCAATTTTGTTGTGGGATAAGGGGGCGAAGCCCCGGAAGCTCACAGAAATAAGGAATTTAAGACTTAATTTTTTTTCTTTTTTAAGAGGGGCGCATCTCGGGTGGCACACCCCTGAATCCGCCACTGATGTATACATGTTGAAATCTAAGGTTCATTTTGATAATGAATACACTGCACTAACAGGTGAACATTTTTGTACCATCAAAGCTATTTTCAAACTGAATGAATCCATTTTATTGTCCTGATTTTTTTCATATCTACATTCATTTAATATTTTTTAATTTTGTTACCAAAGGAAAATTATTTTTTTAAGATTGAATTATGATGAGACTTGATTTATGCATATTATATGTGTTATAGTAGTCTCAGATTTCTGTTAGAATAAAAAAATTAAATTCCTTGTGACTTTCGGGCGCGAGTAATTCGAAGATATATAACCAATACCTGTCCATTTATAAAAGGAATTCGAAGATGCTAAACGGTTAGACAGAAATCGTTAAGTCGGAAGATAGACAAGACCATGGTAAACAAAATGAAACGAAAGAACACAGAACACACAACAACGCTGCACTGAAAATTAAAGCTGGAGTAACACTAACCCTACAAATACCAGGGTGAGTTCAGGTGCTCCGGAAAGGGTAAGCAACTCCTGCTCTACTAGTGGTACCCGCCGTGTTACTCAGTATTCAAAGCCGGGGCATAGTCACAATCGACGTTAGTCACAACCAGTACAGGAACGGATTTGTATTCATGACAGTCGGAAGTACTTTTTGTTAGAATCAGAGTGTTTGTCCCTCCTTAGAACTAAATATTTGTATCTGGGTTTGCCATCTTTTTAAACAAAACAGAGGTGAACTAGGGCTCTAAATTTTTCTTTGAGTTTTGAATGAAGAATAGTAGTATACAGGGTGGAAAAATCAAATGTTATGATGATATTTCAAGAGGTAAAGGAAATTGATTTTAGGAATTCTTACAGATCTTTTAATTTTTAGAATCCACATTGAATTCACGCCACTTCTAGAATGGCTTGTTTCACAGAAACTCTGGAGCCCATTTTTTACTGCTGATAGAATAACTGTCAGGTACTTTGAAAAAGGTTTAATGGAGCAATTGGCAGACCCTGCAACGTAACGTTGATTGTAAGGACACTTGTGAAGCTTTGGAATCCAGTAAAGTAAAGGAAGAATTGCTCCTTTTTTATTGAAATTCCAAAAGCGGACAAAACTTGCCAAGGATTTCCTCTTTGGTAAGTGTCGTTGGAGTATATGCTGGGTTGCTAAGTGAACTGTCGATATCAAGTAGCCTATGTAGTGTGATTTACAAAGAAAAAAAAAACAATGTTTTTAGGGACTTTATCGGCGGGAACGAAAACATATTTGTCATGTAGTTCAGAGAAATGTCTGGTAACACTCGGATTTTTGAAGACCGATTTCGTCTGTGTATTCATTAATCTTTTTAACTTGTTTATTCGTTCTTTTCTCGACCGCACAGCCTTCACCCATTCGGAAAGGTAATCTAGTTCTTCTTCTTCGCACTTCGCCTACTGTTTAGTATAATCCTCGACCGAATCCATAAGGATCTTGGAATTGAACTTCCAGTGTATGGATTGTGGCTCACGGAACTTTGGCCCTTTGGCAAACACATTTCATAGAGAAATGTGTTCGACAATATTTAGGTCACCAGTAATCACGTGACCGGTAGGATGAACTATGAATGGGGAACTTTCTCAAGTGCAGACCGTAGGTTTTGATTTGTAGTCGTCCATGCTGAGATTCGTCAACACGAGTTTGTAGTTGAAAATCTTGGTTCCAATAGGTGTGGTATAGGTATATGAAATGATTGGTACAGATTGATCTTTAAAATAAGGTAGAATTTTAGATTTGACGGATTTTTTGATTGAGGATAATGCTAAAATTGAGTGCATCAAGACCTTTGATAGCAAACAAATGTTTAAGAAACAACAAACAACAGTTTTCTTGTTTTTCATTCCTTAAAAGTAACTGGTTTGAAAAGCCCATGATTGGCAATATCCATGACGACTGCTGTAAATCTGTACATAGTTCTTGAATTGAGATCTGTAACAGGTGTATCCAAACATGATTTATCAAAGAATGATGTTTTGAAAAAGGAAGGGCGTATATTTTCGTGCGAATGTGATGCATACCTATGAGTTTCTGTACAAATGGTAGCAGGTAAATGAGGGACACGTCATTAGGTGAGGGTGACGTGTGATGTCATGACCGTGGCTATGTCTGCGTCTGGATGTTCATCACATTCACAGAACTACATTTGGGGCTTGATAAAATACCTATACCATCAATTTTGTCATTGCAACCATACGGTGATGCCGTTCCCAGTTCTCTAATCCAGTAGTTTTCATTTTCTCTACGGAGAAATGTTAAATGAAATAAAAAAGGCGGGTTAACTCTAAACATGACCGAATCTATCATATTGAACTTGAAATCAAAGATACTACAGAAACAGAAAGGTCTGCATCTAGACTGGATAATACTTACACCGGTGATACTAGATCACTGGGACAGTAAAAAAGACTAAAGCAAGATTAGCAAGCTAATCTTGAATAAACAGGGCATTTGGTTTGCAAGATTATAGCTCTAATCTTTAAGGAACAAGTTTTATTGTTATTTTCTATTTAAGCACTGATTTAGTATTTATTCCTTAATACTTAAGGCCAAGGGAAATATTTACTTCTTCCAAATTCAATATCAAACAATTTCCAACAAATACTAACAATAAAATGGTCGAAGGGGAAATATCTTTAACAATCGAGTCCGTGTATAATACGCACGAGCTTCTCTCTTGCGTTTAATGGAGCATCATATACATTAACACTACCACCGGAGGAAAACATTCCAATATGAGGTCGAAAAACGCATCAACTACATTCGAGAAAAGAGATCAAGTGAAGAGGTACTAGCAGACTGTCTTGTAGAGAATAGGTTCTATCGAACAATCAATTAGCCTCCTGTTTGGACAGACAAGAGTGGCTAATATCTTATGAGATAGTCAATGGAACCATACAACTATGGACAACTAAGAATCAAACACTGGGACATGGGAGATAACTCTAATAAAAAGTAAAATTTGATGTGAGCAAATATTATATTATAAAAGAAATCAATCCATAAACAATTTTACACTTACTATATCAAGCTATTTGACTAACTTACTAACATGTTTCACTTTGTTACTAATACTCTGCTATAAATAGATGTATATTTTACAATTATTACTCTGAATATTATGAAAAGTACAGAATTTTAGGCAACATTATGTCTATAGGTTTACTTGTAATCTAATAAACACAACAAATTGTACATGTTCTTCTTGTAACTTGTATTTTATATTCATGATTTTCTCTGAATGTTCTGGAAAACACAGAAATTCAGGAAACAACTATTTTTGTATTTATTGCTTATTTATTCCATTGAACCACGGGTTTCGAATTTTATTGAATATTTTCTCTATAGCGTCATGAAAACAATGACCTGCAGGATACTTTGCAAGAATGAATGAAAAATGTGAAGTTTTTCTCTGATCTACAGGAAACCACTGTAGAAAATCAGGATATCCCTATGTCCAATACTTAGCCATTTATAACTAAACTATGAAAATGGCCACGGACTTGATTGGGAATACATTTTTATTCACATTATAACTTTAAAAACGAATTAAAATAACTAAAATGGCTCTTAATTTTGCACTGACCTTAATCATAAAAATGATTTAGAAATGTCAGAAAAAAATCCAAACTTCTACTTTTAACCATCTGTAAAACAGTCTTATCCAACTGGATAAAAGTGATTGAAACTTTAACCAATTTGTCTACAATGACTGAAAACATAAGCATTGTAGTAGAAAAACAATTCAAATGTAAAATCTTAACTTAAACTTCAACACTTTACAAAAATCAAAGTGAAAACATAATAATTAACTGACCTTAAATCATCTACGCGAACTATCCAAAATCTTATAAAAGAAGAGCGTCAGATGATCGGGCGTTTCCTATATATACACATGTACCTATACGTACATGTATCTACGCAGCGACCACCAGTTTTGCCTTATAACAAATGGGGTAACGGTGGGTTTCATCGGAGAAAAGCCGGGAATCTAGAAACGCCAAAATCGTCATCGGCAAATTAATCCTTCCAAAAGTAGAAATATAACAAACAATTTTTATAATATCATGTGCACGGAACGTAAAAATCATCTATGTACACAATACAATAAGATTCCGTGACTTTCTTATTCAATAAAGTTAGTAAAATAAAATTACAAACTAGTACCGTATTACTACTCCGCAAAATCGTAAAATTCCAATGACAATCAATAACGATCTAAAATCACATGTGCATGACGTGGGTGCGTGTCCAGCAAAATCCATTTTCTTACAATACCTGCACTTACATCTAGAAATTGACAGACTGGTTAACAGCAAAATTTTACGTCAAGAGAGATGACCGTAATTTTTCCATTAAACTTTCCGTTCATGTCTATCAACATTCCAACCGCACCTGCATACGGAGTGTATATTTCTCAGTTGATACGATACTCCGGGACTTGTGCTTCCTACCAGGATTTCATTGCTAGAGGGCTACAGCTGACAAGAAAGCTATGGAGACAGGGGTTTCTCAAGGAAAGATAAGAGTCATCACTCCGCCACCATGATTTGGTTGACCGGTACAAAATATTCATTTTACAAATGACAATGGATATCTTCCCACTGTCGCGATTACCAATCCGTTCCTATAAGGGTTGTGACTAACATCGATTATAACTATACATCGGCTTTTTTTACTGAGTAACAGACGGGTGCCACTAGTGGAGCAAGATTGCTTACCCTTCCAGAGCACCTGAACTCACCCTAGTTTTTGTAGGGTTCGTGTTACTCCAGCTTTAGTTTTCAGTGTAGTGTTGTGTGTTCTATGTTTGTTTATCGTTTCTTTTTGTTAGCCATGGTCTTGTCTGTATTCCGACTTAACGATCTCTGTCTGCCCCGTTGGTATCTTTGAATTTCTTTTAAGTAGAAGAATACTCATTATCATTGTCTTTTTTATGGTTTGGGAACTTAAGTGAAATTTACACAACTACACCAAACGCAAAGTCATTTAGTGTCGCTTTGATACCATTGTAGCACTGTTTAGAGACGTTTAAATAGTGTCCCTTTGTCATAACATTGCATTGCTTTTCATGTCAAAATGCATTACGCACCTAAAAAGCTGAAATTTTGTTGGATTTATAAGGATATTTATTACAGTTAATCTCATCGGATGTAATTTAATTTTTTCTCAATTGTTCTTTTGCATTTTGATATACTGTATAAGCACTTATTTTCGTGCGGATAAAATTTCAGTTATAAAACAATATCTTGGAGACAAATTTCCGTGAAATTCAGATTAAACGAAATACTATTTTTCGAGGTTTATCATAAATGATAGTTGACGCGAAATTGAAAACAATCTTAAAGCAAATACACCAATTAGTTTTCAATCATACCGCAAAGCGTTCTGTTAGACAAAGTAAGTGTTGATCTAAGGATTAGTGAGGTCAAGAAGGTACACGCTTATTTTTGTAAAACACAACTTTGATGTTGTGTAAGATGATTGTATAATCGATGAGTTTCGGGGATAACGGATGCATTAAAGTGTTAATTGATCATGACCGACAGGTGATTATTAATTAGTACAATTTGAGAAAACATTTAAACCCGCTAAACATAATAAATATGTTAAATATTTTATATCAAAATTGTCATATCTTACATCTCTATTTAACCTTAGACTTTATTGAAATCATTGTTAATATTAAAAGGAATTCAAAGATACCAACGGGGCATACAGAAATCGTTAAGTCGGAAGACAGACAAGACCATGGCCAAAAAAATCAAACGAAAGACAAACATAGAACACACAACACTACACTGAAAACTAAAGCTGGAGTAACACAAACCCTACAAACCCAGGGTGAGTTCAGGTGCTCCGGAAGGGTAAGCAACTCATGTTCCACTAGTGGCACCCGTCGTGTTACTAGTTATTAATTTATAGTATTAATTTATTTAAATAACGCCTAGAGTCACAATTGCCGGCTATATGACTGTCGTCGTCATCTGTCAACAACTAATTTCTGGATATTTCCCAACTATCTTCACACATCTTTTTTCACATAAGAACACAAGATTCCCTCAAAACACAAATATACTTAATTATTCAAGCCGCCTGAAACCAAAGTCTTACACCGTGTCAAGTTTTTTTAGTTTTTGCTTTGCTGTCGGTGCCTTCAGAGATTTTTTCTATTTCTTATATCCTATACATTTTGGTTTAGGGTAACTTATAAAATTAATGTTTCTTTGTGAATAACGATCCATATGCGACAAACTTGTGCAATCACATCTTATCCTTAAAAGAAACGTCTAAATAAAGTATTTACAGTTCAATTTAGTCAACAATTCTTTAATAACTGAAAACTTTCAGAAAAAGATGTCAAAAGATTGTCATTTAGAGGTTAAGTTGCTAAATACTATCTCATTTTTATTCAAAATTAACACTACAACTTTTTTGTCTGATTATAGTTGATTAGAGATATACTCTTTGAAATGTATTTATATCACATCAAAATTCACCTTATTTATATAATTTAGGTAAACCTGTAATCTGAATGTAATTGAAGCCAGCATTGTGGTGTTGGTGTAACAAAATTTTCACATGAAGTAGGTAAGAATAATAATGTATTTTCTTCTGCTTCCAAGCAATGGGATTGACTGACAGTCACATTACTGACACAGAATAACCTATGACCATTGCCGAAGGTTTTATAAGTCCCAGCCATATTATTGGTTACCGATATTACATAAGAAACCCTTCAAAACCTATTTATCACAGCGTCCAATAAGTATACTTCCACTTTAATTTATGTCCTTTTGACTATTGCCCTTATCACTATACAAGAACTTATTGCTAACAATGACTAAATACTGCAATAAATCATATGAATATAATGGTATTAACTTCTTTGTAGTGTGCAAAATTCTTTTGGTATTTTAGATAAGCTACGCCCCTTTGATAGACCATTTAAAACTGTTGACACTTACGATTTTCAACCTTTAAAACAACACTTCCTCATAACTTTATTAAACAGATATAGTCATAAGTCATGAACGATATCTGTCTGCCCCTTTGGTATCTTCGAATTCCTTCATGAAGTTTGCATTTGAAAAAAAGATAAAAAATATATTTGCTGTAACAGTGATCGAGCTTTCTTCTCGGAAGAAAAAAGATTATTTAAAAATACTTACTGGACCGATGAGGAGATAATAAATTTAATAAATTATCTTTTGACAACATTTGCAAAGGTTTGGCGATAAAATTTATCGACAAGTTGTTGGAATTCCCATGGGTACCAACTGTTCTCCTTTAATTGCAAAAACCATCCTCAACTATTATTAATTCCATTTTGTGACCTAACTTCACAAAGATCCTTCTAAATCTAATTTAATAGATATATTTTTCAAAACTTACTTATATCACTGAACTTACCAAAATATGTTACTACTATTTAACCCAGAGAACTTATTCTAAATAAAGCTAATCTGGACAGCCAAAGATAAAATTATATAATCTTTTGTCTTATGCAACTGCTACTCTTATTGACAAAATCGATCGTCCGCTTTGGGGCAAGTAATACAATATATATAAAATATAATTATTTATAAATTTATTATATTTATAAATTTACCTGTTGAAACTGGATGATTTATAGTTTTTTTCCCACACTTGAAGACGTTACATGAAGATGTCTCTGTTATCCTTGAATATACTTGTACGAAATCATTTGGTATTTCAATTGAAGCTTTGAAGCCTGAATCTGTCAAAACAATATAAATATTTTCGTCATAACTTGATGTAAAACTTGCATCATCGAAAATATATTGACAATATTTTAGCATATAAAAGTATCTATTACAGCTACATGTTCTTGTTCCAACAAATAGAGTTGAAAATGACATTTTAGCTTCAAAGAAAAGAAGTATGTACGATATGATCTGTTTTGGTCCAATAAAATAAAATAATTCAGCCAAGAATTAAATTTTTTGTCTTATTTACAAATTTGATTTCATGTCAAAATATATTCCGATTTAGCTTATTCAGTAGAACAATTTTTTATGATAATTTTTAACAAGTTTGTTAAACATTGCTTTATTTTACTTTGTTATTCGTCTTGAAGTTACTAGTCACATCCGTTTAAAACCTTGATTTATAGATAATTGGTGTATTTTTATTGGTCACATTATATTTTGAGATAATAATATTAAACACAAATGTAACCAATACTGGTATTGACAAATGTAACCAAAACTGGTATTGACGAACATGCATCGCCTATTATTGTGAATCTTTAGTTCGCTTTATGTATTGTACTTGTCATTCCGCATAACCTTTCTACTTTTTGTTTTTGTTTTGACAGACATCGATAGATAGGTTGATTATTAAAAGAGAAACAACTTCATATTTATTCAAAATAGTAACCTACTCTGTTGTTGACTCTGCTGGTGGATCAGAGGTTATTTTGCCAGCGTAATTGTCAGACTGGTCCGATTTGCAAATTATCAGAAAATGTTTTCTATATAGAACTGTTTGGCTTTGAGTAATTTTTTTTACTTTATTTGGACCTTGGACTTCCTATGTTTTAGTTCGAATGAAAAGTTAATTTGAGCACATCAAACTTCACCATATTTATTTGACAGTGGTAAACTTGTATTGCAATATAAGCTTTAAGAATGTTTCTGAATCCTCTTTATATTTTAACTCCATATTATTAATGTCAACGATTATAAAAAATATATGTTAAATCTAAAACTCAACAAAAAACTGCGATTTTCAAAATATGCAGATTTTAGCATAAATTTATTAGGTCAGTAACGTGTGCTTGAATGCAGAACAAACCGTTTTTGTAAAGCAATGATTGCAATATACTTATGGTACATTTGTCCAAAATATTAGGTAAATATCTCCACTTTGTGTATATTTGCTATGTCGAGTGCTGATAATGTTACATTTACACAATACACCAATAAGAAATCATTATAGGCTGCAAAAATATTTAATATGAGACAGAGTAAACTGACAAAGAAATCTATCAAATTTGTCCAAAATAAGAACGTATATCTAATTGTGATAGAATATAGGAAGTTTTAAGATAACACGGTCTAGATACCCATACAATCGATTACAAAGATGTTTAAGTTCCACACCGATAAGCTTAGTCATTCCGGTTTTGGTAGGATACACATTGTTCATAGATGTATGTATTTTTTAAAATATTTTTTATGTTAAGTCGGTGTCTTGTTTTTTCTTGTTTTGTTCTCGAGTTATTTTTTCTATCGACATGTTCCTTTTGTGTCCGACCCATCCGATTTCTCTCCTTTTCTAAGGGAAAATATAGTCAACCAGCAAAAGCAACGACCTGGTGATAGAAATACATATATACTGAAGCTGTTGTTGTATTATAACTATACATTGCTATCTCTTGATGATTGCAAAACTTTGTTTGTTAGAGTTTATTAGTTTTTCGGTGAAATAAAAATAGTTTATTTAAGATTGTCTGTTCTAGTGTATATTAAAAAACCGGTACTTAAACATTTGAAAACAA
>JAULBM010058157.1:0-10363 GCA_032357055.1 Geukensia granosissima
AGCTCTTTTATCAAGAAATCAAGGTAGTGTTTTTTAAAGACAAATACAATGTTATGTGTGGCTTTATCTGCTGGAACAACAACAAATTTTTCATGGATGGTGGACAAGTCCCTCAAGAAAGTAGGGTCTTTGAAAACTGAAGTAACTTTAGTGCTCATCGACCCTTTTAATTTTTAATCAGAATTTGAATAAATGATCTTGACCCATTCAGAAAGGGTGTCAACTGGAGGGGCATAAATCATTCCTTATGAACAATGCAACAAAAGTTACTCCATTCTTGTGGATAATGGGGTCAAAATTATTACTGATCCAGATTCATTACTGAGTCCAGCACTTTACTGTGTCCAACACATTATTGTGTCTATCAGAATACTATTTCCCAAAGCTTCATTTGTTCATCTTTCACATATCAATGTGCTCAGTTGTATCATGCTGTGCTTCGAAGCACCTCTGTTGTTAATATCTTTTTTAGCCATCAACATAGTACCTACAATCAATTGTTTTGGAATGGGTAGTTTAAACATGCATAGTAAAGAGATAGAGATTAAATATCAGCTATATTGTCAACAAAAAATCTTATTGTAATGTCATCTCAAAAATAATCGAACAAACATATTAAATTTTATTTCTCCTCTTTTGATAATTGATCTACTATAGGTACAAACACTTTGGTCTAATGTGTCCATCACAATCAGGTTTAGTGGCCCGGTTTTAATTTTGTCTTTGAAAGCTTGAGAAAATCTGTCTCCTAAACCCTGTTCATTACAACGTTCTCGCTGTTGAAATATAGGCTGTATATTTGTATTGATTTTTGCAGTAATGGTCAATCAAACAGATCCTGAAATAAAATTTGGCACCCCTGTAACTCTTTTATGTACCAGCACTGGAAAGTTAAGTGGACCAGTCAAACGACTTGAGTGGCTTAAAGATAATACACCAATTGCCTTTGGAAATTTTTCCCTCAATCAGATGAAATACAACGTGTCAACCAGTCGAGTAAATGCTACTTACCATTATATTTTAATAATAAAGAATATAGCCACAACAGATATCAATTGTCAATACATCTGTAAAATGGATTTTGAGAATGCTGTTTTTGATTTTTCATCGAACAGAAGTGGTCTTATAAGTAAGTAACTTGACTAAACATTTGTAAAATTGATTATTTGAAACCACTGGGTGGATGCCTCTGCTGGTAGACCAGAGGATCCTGATGGTGATCGTCAGCCCGATTGCTCAGTTATCATACTCCTCCAACATGATTTGTATGAAATACTATTTTACAAAAATTTGTCTATATTTGTTTAATTATAAATCCTTAAAAACAAAAACACAATTTGAAACATATGGATTTGAATAGATTACTGCCGCTGGATTTTGCTTCTTATTTGAGTTCAATTTTTTTCTCCAAATCAATATTTCATTTGTTACAGCCATGTTCTTCAATTAGGCATGCGAGTAGTGCTGAACAATGGGGATAGGAATTTCTTATCCACTTCTCCTTTCCTAGCACTCAACATAATTCAACCAAACCTAATACACATCATATTCAGTGGCAAGTCTATTATTGCAGTCTATTTTATCCTGTGAAAGTCAATATTCAATATTTGAATTTTGGTAGCCACTGTATTACAAATATGTTATAATGGAAATAAAGAAAACTCCCTGATAATTAAATGTGGCACTTTATCATTTCCTTATTGTTTTCATTAAAGATAGCCCATAGGGCAAATATGCGAGAGGCACCACATTTCCAAAAAAACCCAATCCTAAGTTATTCCAGTTGTCAAATAAAATTCCCATGTTGTCTGTGAAATTTTGATAATAGCTGAAACATTACTGACTAGACACTAGTAAACCATCAGTCATTTAAGGGGGTACCAAACACCTAAGGGAAATAACTCTGTAAAAATCATCTAAATCGAGTATCATTTTATATTAAAGTTAATTCATCTCAGTGATCAAAATTATTGATGATGAAATTACTATATATCTATAATTCCAGAGAAATGTGTGGTTCAAATTTGCTTCATTTGATAGTCCTCTTTAAAAATTGTGTTCGGTTTTGCCAGGCACCATCCAATTTGGCGGCCATGGCTCGACATAGTTTAACATTGGAACCTATGGGAATTTTACATTTTCGTCAATTCCTCTGAAACCACTCAGCCAAAAGTTATGTTCGGTTTTGTCGGGCGCCATCCAATATGGCCGCCATGACTTGACATAGTTTAACATTGGACCCTATGGGAATTTTACATTTTCGTCAACTCCTTTGAAAATGCTAAGCCAGTTTTAACCAAACTTTGGAGGAATAGACTTTGGATGGCCTTCTTTAAAATTTGTGTTTGGGTTTTGCGTGGCACTATCCATTTGGGCCATCATGGCCAATCATAGTTTAATATTAGACCCTCTGGGAATTTGCCACCATGGCCAAAACAACTTTGAGTCAGGTGAGCGATTACAGGCTCCTTGGAGCATCTAGTTATCATTTTTGTTTGATTTAATACAAATTTACACATTTATACAAACTGCAATTACAAACTCATCTAACTATTTTTCTATGTTCTTGATGAATATCAAGAAGAAAATTATTTAACTATGAAGATGTTCTTTTGTTTCTATAGTTGATTTATATATTATATGATTCATTGGATGGATATAAAACTATTATTCAAAGCAAAATGTCTGTGAAAGAAATTCGAAGATACCAAAATAAAACGAAAGACAAACAAAGAACAAAAGACACTACACTGAAAACTAAAGCTGGAGTAACATGAACCCTACAAAAACCATGGTGAGTTCAGGTGCTCTGGAAGGGTAGGAAACTGCTGCTCCAGTAGTGGCACATACATACAAATGAACACTTCCGAAAGGGACTCCTTACTTGTCTGTAAATGAAAGTTGAGTTCCAATCCTTTTTTCTTTTCCCTTTTTCTGAATTTTAGTCTCGCCTGTCTCCTTAATTAAGATATTGGCATTCCTCTTTGGAATCTTTAACCTTTTTTCTTGAATATTCTATTGATACTGACGAAGCATGAATATTCATGAAGGGCCTACATGCATATTTGATCCAAATTTTGACTGTGCTATTCCAAGAAACACAAGATGATGTAACGACGTATTTTTTTAAATCCATTTTGACTGAATCCGACAAAAATATTTTAAGGGTCATGCGAGAAAAACAAATAGGAAGAAATTTCGAATAAATCATGTAAAAAAGGCCTTGACAAGTATTTGATTAAAATGATGGAAAGATTTGAAATTCGTTTAAAACATTGTGAAAATAAGTATAAAGATACAAGTACATCTCATTCTGTTTCCAGAATAATATTAAATAACCTTTTTTGAATTATGTATTTGTTCATATATATAAAGCAATCAACCAAATCGTAGCTGCCTGTGAAAAGTGTTATATAGAGGTTACAATAATGATAAGATCCAACATTTTTAAATCTTTCACACTTGATAGAACAACGGATAGTTAGATTTGGATTGAAAAATTGAACATAGTGGTTGATGCACTAAAATTTATAATGAACGGGTCGAATTTTCTTCTCCTATAGTTAACTATCCGTTTCTTGATTACGACGATGCTTTGACTCCTTCTTATGGTGTTAACATTTTAGAACTAATTCGGTTTGTCCATGTTTGCAACAAAGAGTTTGAATTAAATGAGCGTAACATGCGTCTTACTGGTAAATTTTTGCGGCAGGAATACAGATATCACAGCCTACCAAAGACTTAAAAAATTCTTCAACCGTTTCAAACATTTAATGAAAACTTTTGATATGACATCGGATATAACATCCTAAATTCTATGAAAACATAACATATAAAGGATATGAACATTTAATCTGGTTTTCGTTGTTACAGATATAAATACACTTATCGCTTCCTATCACATATATTGATAAATTTCATTTTGCATCCATATTGTCCATCTTCACGTTTATTGTTAAGCAATATTAAATCGTAGAACATAATGTGTTTGATGACGTCTCGTGTAAAGAGGCCTGATGTCTGTATCATCATGAATCTAACCGTGAGTTTGCTTTTTGTAACTTCGAGCATCCATTATTTTGATATCTTTTTGTCATTTTTTGTTGTTAGTGTATTGACTTTAATTAGGGTACTCTCTGGTCGGATTTTTTTTTAGTGTATTGATTGTAATTCGGGTACTCTCTGGTCGGATTTGGTGAATTTCTGTTTGTTTTTATGGTTTCTCTGTAACTGTTTTGTTGTCTTTGATTTTATCCTTTGACCATTCCTTGTGAGAGTGTTAGGATCGCTCTAAATTAGTTAAGCCCACCACATTTCTCATGTTTCTGTCCCAAGCCTGGAATTGTGGTCATAGAATGTGTCAAGGAATACCAAGGGGATATTCGAGGAAAAGGGAAAATGTAAAAGTACTGTTTGTGATAAATAATTCGTTACATGTACATTTTGGATATTATTCAAGTAAGAGCAGTGTTAATTTACGTATATAAGTTTTATTTTGGAGATTTTCAGAGTGGTATTCCACTGTTGTCGAAGGATACCTCTAGATTAGGAAATTCATATTGTTTTTCTCGTTGCTGGAGTGCGGTATCTTTGATACATGTATCTTCTACAAATTTGGGATATAATCTGACTTTAAAAATATTATTTCAATTTTATTCAACTTTCTGTGAATCCACGCCCGATATTAGACATGCAAACACTTTTTTATGATAAATATATTTGGATAATAAGGAATGCGTCAAAAACTTTGACACAGTATTTAACACATGCATTTCGTATTATTTTAGGAATATGCTGTTATCTTCAAAGACAATAATTCTGTAATTATTTTTGGACACACCAGAACTTTTTTCCTTCCGGATCCAAGGTCCAACTGCTGTCTTGGGTCGCTGATCAGAAGTGAGACTTTGAAATGTACATAAAACATATAAAAATTAACCATCTTCTATCGAACATTGGCAAATCTGTATTTTTTAAATATTCCCAAGACCGCATAAGATATACAATTATGGTCAAACGTTGCAAGAGATTTTTAATCGTTCATGTTTTATCTTTGTTAACGGAAGAGTTTGTTCTGATCATTGTGGTTTTTTTTGGTAGTTTAACTTGACTGTAATAATTCTGTAATAGATTATGTTCCTGTGATAGTCTCTTTGACAGCTATGGAAATAGCCGAAAACATCTTAAATTTCAAAGTCGGGGAATAAAGTGCCCGAGTGGTCTAGGTAGTTGATTTAAACTTACCTATGCAGATCACTGTAGCCTATTACCTTTACGGCGTGAATTCTCGCCTGTTCTTACAGAAACGGGTGGAGTTTAATTGATTAGGTTTGTCAAATACCTGCCCATGGTCGGTGGTTGTCTCCAACAGTAAAACTGACCAAAGCGATATGACTGAAATATTGTTAAAAGTGGTATTCAATCCCAATCAAACAAATGATTTTCTTTTTCTAATAATCTTTCACAAATAAAGAAAGAAGTAAATTTTTTTAATTGCATTAGTTAATACATACAACATTTGTCAAATTGTATTAAGACCGAACTTCCTTTAGAAATATTGTTATTATTATTCTGGATTAATAAAAACAAAGTTTTCCATGAGACTTAATAGTTACTGTCCGCTATTTTGAGGTCGGAGTTTAACATTAACATTTTATTAATGAGTGGAGCAAATAATACAATATTCATTGAAATATTAATTGGTTTATACAAATTTATCTAGAGAAGGCATCATCATGTGTCACTATTTTGTATATGAAAAGCCAAGTGAAAAAGACCAGGCTCTTAAATTTTGATGGTGTAATGACCAGAAAAATATCATTAAGTGCTAAAGACAAGTTTTTTATAACAGGTATCTGACAATTTTCAATTAATTTTTTCTGCTGTCTGTATTTGTTGATCAGTATAACATAATGAAATCAGTTGCTGAAAATGCACGATGTTAGTAATTGTAAATAATAATAAAGGAAGGATTAAACTGAAATGAAGTGAAATACTTCAACAGTGACTTATACACATGTATAAAAACGGAAAACTAATCGTAAAATTATTATCATAGTGTTTATTATACTGCCTTAACTACAATTATTAGGTTTGTAAAAGTTAATATTATAAGAAATATACAATTACTAGCAAACAGTTGAATCATACCAATTTATAGTTAACAAGTTATATGGTCTAGCAAGAGAAGAAGATTTTTCTACTAAATTTCATTTGAGTGTACTTTAGATCATTTTTACGATTTGAATCATTTGAAATCTGAAGTTTAGAGTTTTAAAATTCAAGAGACTTTTAATGCTATTAGTATTGCCAAAATTGGGGTTTAAAATAGCAGAGAATGGGAATAATAAAAGATTGTGATAAAATTTTATTGAATTGACTTTTACTTGCAAAAGAAGCCTTCTATGAAAGATGGGGGTGGGGTGATAAGGCAAAATGTTTCGGGAAAAATCCGAGGTTGGGGGATTGGAGATTGGATTATTATCTTTAATCTTTTAACTTTTTAAAACTAGTGTGTACATCCTAAATTCATTTGAATAACATAAAAATTCTGTTGGTTATGACATAGAAAGATTTTTTGGTACAATTTCCCATGAGATATTCAATATTGTATAATTTTAATTTGCATTATACCATTTATTGGTCTAAAGTTTTATATGTCTAATCTATAAAATAAAGGTGTCCCTGGTATTACAGATAATTAAAGAGGTTTTACAATAATTAATTGCTAAAAAACTGTTTACTTGCATTTGAAACAACAAATTTTCTAACCTTATTTATATCTCAAGGGTGTTCTACCCCTTGTTAAACCCGGCTTGTTCTTCACATAATATACTGGACATGTCGAACGCCAATGGAAACGCAACAACTGACGTTTATCACAATTGTTTCCAATTTTAGACTTAAAAATATTTGATTGTGTTGCCAACTGATTTAAAAATCAAAGCACCAATTAAAAATATCATTTTGGTTCCTTTATGATGCCATGGCGGCCGAGTGAACTCAAAACTTTTAAGCCGGGTTGTAACGGACAGATGGACGCAAAAGTGCTTCTTAATCAAGGCGAGTTCCAGTTGTGAATAAAACATAAACCATCTAATCTACAGTTTATTATGTACAATCGCAAATTCCAGCAAAATTACACACACAGTTATTTTTACAAAAGATGTTCTGAATCCAAATTATTAGAATACATAAATCTCCTCCGGTTAAGGCAGGGTCACGCAACATAAATCTCCTCCGGTTAAGGCAGGACAACGCAGCAGAATTAACTGAGCGCAATTCACAAAAACACACTAAATATAGAGCTCCTCACAATATCCTCCAGTTAAGGCAGGACCACACAACAGAATTTACTGAGCGGAATTTTACACAGAACTCACTGTTTTCAGAACTTCTCTCCAACACTGTTTCAAAATTAATATTTCAATGCAGGAATTCCAACCAACTATTTACGGAACACAACAAAAACGTCAAAATGCATTATGTCTCAACTTCAATCCAAAATGAAATTATCTTCTACATATTATATTCTAACATATATCCATATCTCTTTCCAAAAACTAAATCCATCTTATTCCAAATTAAAACTATCTCCTCCAATACTAATTCTAAGATCCTCCTTAGCTACATGAACTAAATCTCTCCTCTAAATTCCAACAAAAATAAATCTATCTCCTCCAAACTACATGAACCAAATCTCCGATCTCCAAAACTAATAATTCAGGGCCCTTATATATACCTATCAGCACAAAGAATTTTCCGAGAATTTTCCAACTATTTTCCAAATGTAATTAACCTACATTCTACCTTGTTAATTGCATTCCTTGGTCACCAATAACTTTTAATACAAAGATATTGTAAACAAACATTAATCAGAATGGACATACTACCAGCTGTGTAATGAATGACCTTGACGAATTGACTCTTACTACTACAGAGATGGCAAACATTAAAATTAGACGTGTAAATTAGTACAGATTACAAACAATATTAAAACTATAATAATCAAATTTTACACTGTAACATAGCTGTCATCGAAGCAGCAACACGTGCTCCCGAGCAGGAACTTCGACCGTAGTACAACGTGGAGTGATGAAGTAATGACCAACTCCTTACATCACCCTCGATGAAGTGACCCACTGGCAACCAGCCCTGCTATAGTGTGTTGAGGTAGGACGCGGTCATGAAAATCACTTCACAGCGAAACCGGTCTGCTCTGCTCGGCACCGTGGCCCTTAAAAGTGCCGATGTGATCCAAGTCAATCCAACAAGATACAGAAAGTCACATCCAACGACAATTTAAACAACGACCTAGAACGTCGAAAAGCTACGCCAACTCAACAGAGCCTCCTTACCAAATTGTAACAACACCATTTCCAACGACAACCAAGTTACAACAATACCATAAGTTCCGTCAGGGACCGTCCGACTGAGAGCATTAATTTGCTGTGTAGGACGTTAATAACCATCAACCACCACAATTTGGTTCATTTCGTTTCAACTTGCACGCAGATTTGTTTCAAAAACCCACCACCCTCCCACTATTTTCAGAATTCCGTTTGTTTGCTTCTTTTTAAATTTTCAGATACTCGTCATGACATTTGGAAATGAATCTGTTATTTCCATGGAGAATCCAGCTTTAAGCCATCAAAATGTATTCATGTTCCGGTGAAGACATTTATACGGCGGATATTTATCAGTTTACCACCATGGAACGCCCATGCATCGGTTTTTGGTGCACCTATTAGTTCGCCAAATAGAATTAACTATATATGTCACAAGCAGTTAAACTTGATGGCCAAATATCAAATGAAGGTTTATTGTTTAGTTATGAATTCTTCAAATAAATGTCATGACAAATATACAGCCAATTTTCAGATCTTTTTTGTTTAGTTAATTTGAAAAATATTGAATAAACATACAATAGTTTATTAATTAGATTTATAAGAAAGTCTGTTGGGGTTGTTAGTTGTACAGATGTTGTTTTTAAAACTGTTTTGCCTGTTGTAGACAATCACTACTGTGCACAGTGTTGAAGGAGTACAAAATCTAAATAAATATCTGTTGTGTACCAGAGTATATTTGGGGAGAACTGTTGTGGATTGGGGAATGTAAAGCCTCTTGAATATAATCTACTTAGTCTTTTACTTATTAATTAGACTCCACTACATGGTTTCTGATATCTGTTTAAGAATGCACAATTCGTCTTTACTTTAAATGCATATAAAATCGATAACCCATATCTGGCAAGCCTAATATTTGTCATGTTTATATACTTTTCCCAAGAACGGTAAATGAATAGATCTTTCAAATGCAGTTGAACCGAATCACCTATAGGCGTGTTCAAATATTGTCGCCGTTTTGAAAATGATCTGTGATGTGGTTACAGTGTGAAAACCTTCGACTTCAGTTTCCAATATTATGTCACCAGTCAGCAGTTTTTAGTTAATTTTATCTGACTACACAGGCATTCTCCAGTGCAGTTTACTTGCTAAGTTCACTTTCTCTTGAACTTATTTTATATAAAGGAATATTAGCGTTGTCAACATCAATGTTGTCTTAAATGTGTTTTGGGTTCAGGATATTAGTTCGATTTTGTGTTACTTTCCAAGTATAAAGCATACACAAAGACCTGATCTTTTTAATTAAATAAAATGAAACCATTGTTTTGATGTCAGCCTATTCATAAAAGTGTGGATTCTTTTTCATGAATCTACGCCGAGGAAAGCCTCCGGACAAACTATAATCCTATAAGCGCAACAACTTTTTAGTAAATTAGTGAACACAATTCGACCTGCACGTGATTTTCAGTAATTTTGCATTAACTCCAAAATAATAGACACAAGCAGGCGCGGATCCTGAAGCCCGGTGTTCATTTGAACGCCAAATTGAAATCCCACTGTTTATAGTTCTTGTTAGTTTTAGGGGCGCACCACATAAGCCCCTCTGAATCCGCGCCCGACAAGTGCCTGTGCTGCACGTCTATAGAAGCATATTAATAAGAAACATTTCACTGTATGGAAATCATCTGTGATTTTAAAACATTGATATTGAAAACCCATTTCTATGCCCTATACTACATACTTTCGAGGCCAGTTTTCCGTTAGATTATATTTTCAAAGAAAAAAAAATATGGGGTCAGGAGTTTTTTCAAATAAATATTCAGTTATTACATAAATGTGATATAATTATTCATTCACAAATCAATTGAAAAAAAAACCTTTAGACCTATTTCTTGTGATTAACATCGTAGTAAAAATTAAAACATTTATACTAGTCAAAAAAAAAACAAAAAAAAACGTTACACTCCTTCAACATCATTTAACATTTGTTTGTGCGTTGTTTAAAATTTTTTTATACT
>JAULBM010058188.1:0-10363 GCA_032357055.1 Geukensia granosissima
ATTCACAGTGTTTTCGAATATTTTGAAATTGGCCATACTTGTGAAATATTATCATGGGAAAGTGGCCAAGGTCCTTTTTCAAACGTATAAAAAGGCCATGATATATATATATAAATGACATTATTCTTCTTTTTTGTGTGTGTTCTCTTGAAAAACTTTAAAAAAAATGTTTATTCAAGTATAAAACTTTAAAACAGAGAAATATTTTTAAACCTAAAAACTTAACAACTAAAAAATTTGTCAGTTTGCATTTGTTAAAACTCTAAAGCACTGAAAATATGAAACGGCGTCGAAAAAGTATTGCACTTAGTAGTCGGCTTTGGCTTCCCATTTTCGACTTGTTTGGAATTGAGCGCTGCTCTTGCTATATTTGGATCTTGGACTCCCTAACTTTTTGACTCCAATGCCTCTGATGAGAGGTTACTCCTTGAATTGTACATATACCATACCAAAATTCTCCATATTTTTTTCAACATCTGTAATTTTGTATTTTGAAATCACTGGGTCGATACCTTTGCTGGTGTACCAGGAGTACCAGAGGGTATTCCACAACCCAGTTGTAAGACTTTCTGACATGAAATTTATCAATGTTTTACAAAAATTTCCTGCATTTTTAAAATTCTAAAGCACTGAAAATACGAAAAGACTTCGAAAAGAATTGCACTTAGTAGCGGTCCCTGTCATCGGATTTGGCATTTGTGGATGTTTGGATATTGGACTTTCTACGATTTGGTTTTAATTCGACTGATAAGAGGTTACTCCTTAAAATGTACATATAGCATACTATTTCTCAATATTTATTAAAGATGGGTAATTTTGTATTTTGAAACCACTTGTTGTCCCCTTAATTCCTTAGATGTTAATTACTATAATTATTAAATGTGGGAGAATCGTGAACATACCGAATATTGGACTGCTGGCAAATAATAAAAAGTTGCATTTAACAAAAGAATAAAACACATGAAAAAGAGTGTTTTAAAAACAAAGTTTGAGATAAGACATTGTGGGAAATAAATGTCTAATTAGGTAAAATTTACCGTCAGACATTTTGTGCCACGACCATCTTTATTCTCATAATTTCCGTTTGAAACGTATTTACAGACATATATGTTTAATTAGTTTTGGTTATATTAATGTCAACAGGAAAATCTGAGGTTATTTCTCTCATTAACTTTGATTAAACCAAAATGTAAAAAATGTCTTTATAAAAGAGTACCTTATTAAAAAGAAATATATACTTCTACGAAAAAATAATGGCATTGATCAACATCTTAATGATGATTGAAACACATTCATGTTTGCAAGTATACATATAATATAATCATAGGTGAGTTTAAATCCTACTGGGCGAAGAACAAACATTTGAATGTACAAAATTCATCACTAACAAAACACCGCCTTAAACTCAGTTGTGAAATCTGTGAAGGAAACACGGACCAAGACTATATTCACTAGACAACATGAAAGTTTCGTTTTGGATATTGTTTCTTACTAGTTTTGCACACATTTTTGCATGTCAGAACTTTACCGGAACAGACATTGTAAACATTAGTTTCCAATACAATAATTATACAGACAATCAGAATAAATGCATTGGAGCGACAACAACAGTGAGCCCAATTTTAACAACAGGGGACAATTTAATAAATGACCCATGTTACCAAAAAGGAACGTGTGATTATATGCAGTCCATGAGAGAGAAATACTGTTATTGCGATAAAGATTGTGGAAAATATAACGATTGTTGTATCGACTACCAATATACAGAAATTTCAGATTCACCGTATGGAAGTTACTTTCAGTGTTATAAAGGCAATAAAAACGAATACATAGGTTTTATGGTTGTAGCATCTTGTCCAGAAAATACAGTTAACTCACCATATGCTTACAGTTGCGAAAATGATGAAAAAATTGAAAACAAGCTGTGTGTAACTGACAATGTAACTGTTTTCAAAAACAAATACTGTGCTTTATGCCACAGTGTAACGAAATACGATACGTTTGATTTAACTTTCTACCGAATAAAATTTGTAGAATTTCCAAAATATGTGACGATGGACGACAAAATAAAACATTTTATGAAGAGTAGCTCAAACTTCTTTCAAACTCCCCCTTACGGTACATATTTACGCCCGTGCATGCTCGATCTAAAAACTAACAATGAAAGCTTATGTTCACAGTATATTAATCCGACCTTTGTGGAATTAGGAGGTAATGTTAATGTTAATATGTTTTTCAGGAACTACTTTTGTACGCCAATGTACATTCGCAATAAAATATTATGTGTAGGCCGTCTCTATGATAGGTTCGGATACGGGGATATAGTTCACCCATTGTCGGTGATGTTTAATTTCAAGGAACACGAAAACGAAGACAATAGTGCAGATGAATGCTTATCGTGGACCGAAGAGGTAAATATTATACAGTTATTAAAACTTTTGAATATTCAAAATTATTATTTCTTTGTATTTTGGCTGTGTGTGGGGGAAGGACACTGAGTAGAGTTTGTGTCTCAATCTGACTTTTGCGATATCCTGATGCGGACAGGTTACAAGGGATTTGTGCTTTCAAGAACTCTTAGAATATTCCTGTTCTGTTAATGATTTCGTGTAGTTTTAACATGTATCAAACAACTAACGCGGATGCGCTTATTCTTCTATGAATCAACCTAATAATGTGTCAGGACTAATAATCATTCACATTTGGGAAGTCCGAGCTTCTATTCCTTTTTTTCTATTCATGACGCCTTTTTGTTGTTACCTTATTGGTCTAAATTTTGGGGGTTGGAAGTTTCAGATATGTCAGATGTTTTGCATATGTATTTTTATCTGAAATGAATCTTTTCTCTACAAGTTCAGTGTAGAATACCCATGTGAGAGATCAAAAGTGCATAGTTCAGAGACACGAAAAAATTAAAACAAATTAAAAGATAAAAAGAAAACAACCTTCTTACAAAACATGAGGATGTTCATGTGTTCCGGGAGGGTATGAATCCCAAGTCTTGCATGCAACACCCGTCGTAGAATAGTTTAAATTTAATCCGATTTAATCTGTTAATGTCAATCATAGAAGCATTCAAAGCTACATTTTAAATCGCAATATGTTACAAAAGCAATTTAATTATACTTAGAATCTCATAATCACTAGTAAAAAGATAGTAAATATCATTTATCTCTGAATATATGTTGCGAAAAAAATGTTTGAGTCTTAAGTTCTCTTACAAAAACATCCTTTACTTTGTGTCTCAGTATATCACATAACAAAGAAAAAGAACCTATATTTTGCGTTTAACAAACACTTGCGGAAATCATGAAGACCGAGGACAGGCACCATGAAGTCCGAGGACAGACACCACTTTGACTAAAATTAGGAAAAACTTTCTTTTTCCTTTCAAGAAAAGAACAGAAAAATTAGCTTAGTTCCTATCAACTCGGGTCTAAATGTATAAACATATCATGGTTTGTTACAAATATGCGTTTAATATTTGGAAAAACAAGAGTGATAATATGGAAATTAACTAATTTGTAAGAAAGAAAGACAAACAGCGCTTAAAAACTTTTCAAGGTTTTCACATTTCTCATACTCTTGTCCCTACTCTACCAGAAATGTCATAAAATGACTTACTAACGAGAAAAACTATAGCTATGAAAATGAAAAGATATGGGGAAAATGTCAAATAAACTGTCCCCATCGAGGTGTCGTCATGACGAAGTGAAAAAAGCGCGGGCATCGCCTGCAGAAATTGAATTCTAGGAACCCACATCTTCAGAAGGGAGAACTATGGTTCCTCGGGAAAATGTGTCTGGTCGGGCCTATCATCAATAGCGTAAGAACTAAAAGATGGAAAATCTGAGATACAAAAATAAAAAAGAAATACTCAAGTCCAAACAAATCGAAATAGTACGCTAATTCAGCGGTGCAATCTGTTTCGAAGCCTACTTGTATTTTCCTTGGCTTAGAAACAAAACAGCAAAA
The DNA here is from genome assembly GCA_032357055.1 of Geukensia granosissima. Taxonomy (NCBI): domain Eukaryota; kingdom Metazoa; phylum Mollusca; class Bivalvia; order Mytilida; family Mytilidae; genus Geukensia; species Geukensia granosissima. The sequence continues at coordinate 3,976 of JAULBM010058188.1, forward strand.
AAAAATAAAATGTCTGTTAAAGATTGATTTATTTTATGTCAGGCAAGTCTGGACCGATGAAGACTCTCGGGGCCTGTGTTATATAATGCACAGGAACCTTAGCTATTATTGCATTCTATAATTGCAAATACATACCACATTCAATAAACCATATTTATATCTAGCCTTTGATTTTTTTGGTTCAGAAGAAGAGTTTGAATGGTTTATAATTACTTGTATTTTTAAAACTTATCTTTTTTGCAGATACAGAACAACGGAAAGTGTAAAAGGTACGAGATATACACAAACGCTAAATTTGTGTCCGCCATGTTCTTTTTAATTTCCAACACCACGTTGTCATCCGATAAATTTAAAGCAATTTGTGTGCTTTTTGCAGTGAGTTTGGAAATTAAAAATTTGACGATGACTGAACCAAAGATTCGGATCATGGAAGTATCAAACAATACAGTTTCGATAGTTCAAGTAACCATTACGGTTACCAAGACGGCTTTTATGCATGAAATTCTTGAATTAGAGAACCAGTTTAATACTGGTGTTTGGAAATTAACCTTTGTGGATGAAGAATATAATTACACTGTTGAAGTATTTAAACAACTTAATGTCCCAAGAATATTAGAAAACGTCACTTTAAATTTCGACTCCGACAGCCTACGTCTTAAAGACAAAAATGGCATTAGATCAACACTTATCAATTTAGGCTTAAACGCGTCACGTTATAACATAAACAAAAGCTGTCAGTCGATGATTGTTGAAGCGTTGATGCCCCTTTCAGCAGAATCTTTGATCTATGTTACGAATGTGGTTTGTGAGAAATACTTCAATGTGATGGCGAGGGAAGAAATCACTGACCAGACAGGGATGTTTAAGGCTATTGCAACCTATTGTTGCTTTTCTGTGTCTGTACTTGCTCTTGTGGTAATGACTGTCGTAAACAGACGGTTTGATATCTCCTTTTCAGCAGCAGGTTCAAATATAGAAAATATGTCAATTTCTTTGATGATTTCTAATCTTCTGTTTATGGGTGGAACATTTATTACAAATGTCCCCAAATTATGTTACTCCATCGGTGTTATTTTACACTACCTTTGGTTAACCGTATTTGCATTTATGACTATTGCAGTTTATCATATTGCAAGAACACTGCTTAAAATGCAGCATCAGGATTCCATTAGAAAACAGTCACGTGATCGAAGAAAGAGACGAGTATATACTGTCTTCGGTTTACTGATTCCTTTGCTTTTCGTAATTCCTGCAGTTGTTTTGGATCAGTTTGGGTTTTCAGATTTTTCCTCGGGGTATGAACAGTCTGTTTGTTTTCCAAATAGATACCCTGCAAATATTATTTTCTTTTCTGGCCCGGTTATGGCTTCAGTTATTATCAATTTTGTTTGTTTGACGTTTGTCATGATTCATGTTTGCCGTCTTCAAGCATGTTACAAATTCTCCTTTGGTTCAGCAAGGTAAGATATATTTGCGGTTTGTTACTATCTCTGGAATTATCTGGATCACTAGTTTGCTTTCAGGAATGATAGAATCTGATTGGTTGGAATATTGTTTTATAATACTCTGTGGGTTACAAGGAGTTTTCCTCGCTATAGCCAGTTTAACAACTCGTCAAGTACGCAATCAATTAAAGATCCGACGAAATAAATCTACAAAATCTGTCAAAACTTCCCAGTCTAACGTTGGGATTGAATAGGATAAGAATTTACTTCAGGCATTGTTTTCAAAACGTTTATTCAAGTCGATTTTCAGAAGGGAATTAATTACTTCAGAAAGGTCTGTTTTTGCCTGTTGTTCAATTTGATCTCTGTCTCTCATTTCAAATTCTATGATCAATAAATTGTCTTATATCTTGAGATATGTGTTAAGATATGTGTAAGTATAATAAAGATTTAATTTTCCCAGTATTTGTCGTAACGCAACATATTATTATTATTGGGACACTTAGTATAATAGATGCTGTTTCGTAAATAATAACATTCCACTTAGAAGAAAGTTTTTTTGTCTCTGACCTCTGAATGTAACATAATTTAAAATCAGTTAAGACTGCATCGCAATTTGTGTAGTACGAGAGTTGTTTCCCTTTATGTTTTGTTCATAAACGGTCCCCCGTGCGGACCCATGTTTTTTATGATTAGATGTGATAAAACAACACGTTGTTATCTTCATTGAACTTATGGCCCAAGCCCTGACCACTCTTATTACACTGAACACGATCCGATATGGAAAATAAAAACCAAAAACAAGTTGTAGAAATAAAGTTGATTGAAGCCTTTAAGAAATCAATTGAAATTTTACAACGAAAATGTCAAATAAATCCAACCGAGTTGATAAAAATTTATTAAAATTTAATTGGATAATATATGTTAGTTAAAATATGGTCCATAGTCTAGTAGGATGTGTTTCCTTTTATGTCAAACAGGTGAATTGTATAAATCCTGTAAATCAAATCGTATATGTAGTCCTCAAATGTTGTCATTTGTTTTCGCTGTGATCACCAAGTAAATCATTTTTTAAAAATTTTATTTGAAAGGCACTATCCATAACAGACGATAACAGATTTGTATTTCCAGCAAATCAGTTCGTTACCATAAACTGTTTATTCGAGAAAACTATTACTCAATTCTTTTATAAATACAAATATATAATTTAAAAGGTTGGCTGCACCTGTGGAAAATTGATAAAAAGGATGTCACATTCAACCTTTTATGGAGAGTTTGAAAAAAAAATCGTAGGTTTAAACATAAATGAATAATTGAATAATACGGAAAGGTCTGGAAAAGTTTTGAACATTGTTGTTCCTGTCATCTGATTTGTAGTAGTTGTTCCTGTCATCTGATTTGGCTTACTATTTCGATTTGTGTGGATTTGTATACTTCTTTTGCAATGTTTGGATCTTTCACTTCCTATGCTTTGGTTCTAATGCTATCGAGGAGAAGTTATTCCTACAAAATGTACATATCGCATACTAAAGTACTCGAAATTTATTCAACATTGGTAATTTTTTATTTTAAGACCACTGGGTCGATGCCTCTGCTGTTGGATCATGTTCCCGAGGATATTCACCAGCCCAGCTGTCAGACTGAAATTTATAAAACGATGTTTTATAGAAACATGCTGCATTTGTTAAAATTCTAAAAAAAAAAAAAATGAAAATACGGAAAGGCCTCGAAAAAAATGCACTTAGAAGTTATCCCTACCTTCGGATTTGGCTTCCCATTTCCATTACTTTTAATTAGGGTGCTTCTTTTGCTGTGCTTCGATCTTTAATTTCCTATATTTTGGTTCTATAGCTACTGGTGAAAGGTTACTCCTTGAAATGTGCATATAGCTTATAAAAGTTCTCGAAATTGATTCAACATTGATAAGTTTGTATTTTGCCAAATAAAGCAAAATTGACAAGTCACAAGATACACAAGTTTATGAAATCTTCACCTGTTATACAATGAATTACCACAATATTGTGGCATGCAGATCATATAAAAATTAGGAGGCAAGTTACCATACGTGCATCTTCTAGTTGTAATTTTTCTAGCTTATTTATATTCAAACCCCTCAAGTATTCTATAATCCTCTGCATACTTGAATATTGGTCTAATATATACCAAATACATTTGTTCTAATTTTGTCTACAAGTCTATGATTAAGTTTTCGGAAAAATAATTTTTTGATATATTGGTTCAAAAATATAAAGAGAACAACATCATTTCAGTTTTGGATGGATTAAAAGACATAAACCATTTCTTTGGCATTTCGTCCACCTCTCTGAAAATGAGTTATTCCATTACCACTCTTTGCTTTCGATCTTATAGATAACTACCGAACCATTTTTGAAGATTGTCATCAACATGTTTACCATTAGATTTCATTTTTCAGCCATAATCTCTTATGCCAACTTTATCAGAACTTTTTTAAAAGTCACAAAAAATCAAAACAGTAAATTTCTTGTTTTCTCCAAAGAATTTAGAATATAATTGCCTACTTCAATCAATATGTTTACATTAGAATTTTTTGGGAAGAAAGCCACGTTTTAGATGTGATTGTATACGCAATTGTTGATAATTCGCTACTTGATTTGATTTAATCAGCATTTTAATTATTAAGTAAATGTTAGGTCATGCAATAATATTCAAAACAGTAATGCCTAAGTTTGATTTTGATCGAGACTAAGCTAGCTGAGTTTGATCTTTTAAAAAACAAAAAATCTGGCCTGTCATTTACAGCGAGTAGTTTTTCGAGGTCGGTACATCATGTTATCTGTTATTTGTAATTGCTTTTCACTATGTATCGACTTTAAGAGTTAGATCTAATACACAATGGTTTTCAAGGCTTCTTTTATGGTAGTTTTGTTACACCACTGTCTCAGGTTAAATGAATGGTCCAGCTCTCAACAACTGTTTTACCCCGCCACATACTACATCTGCTGGTCCAAAGCCAGAAACTTGTACTCTTTATTGTTACTCGTTTCACATTGTAAACTTATAAAGCAAAGAAATGTAACATTTGAATGCCAACACTTTTTATATTTTGGCCGTTTCTGAAGACCTTCAGGATCTAATATTTCTATGTAATAAATATTTTAATAAACAGTACCTTTATTTGTCAAAAAATGTGAATGAATATTTAACAGGCATTTAAGCATAACAGATGAATTTATAATTTGATTAATACAGTTGTGATGCGAGTCGCAATTAAGACACTTTACATATTATTTTCTAAACAAAGCGTGATAAAAAGACCGATTGATTAGATCTTATAATTTAAGTAATCTATTTGTTTGCTTTACATGTGTAGCCACGAATGTGACATATGTGTGGGAAATACTAAAGTATCACATGCGTGATTTCACAAAAATGTGTCACATAATTGGCATTTTTACCTTAGTTTGTGTTTTCATTGTTTTAAACCTCTGTTCCTTAATATTAGTACAGTTGATGAAGTTTAATCTAAGAACCATTCAATCCATGAAAAATTGTAGAAATGTAGTATATTGATATTTGTAGAATTGTTACAGATGTAATTGTTTGTTTAATTAAACAAAAACTTGTATTTTGTTTGGTTGTTATTGTTACACTGTCGCAGTAAAATCCATCAGATTTAAGTCCGAAAACATTTATGTACAACACCATTTAAGAAACACGCACAATGCACTAAACTAGTGATCCAACACTAAACAGGGAAAAATGTTTCTATGGAACACACAAATTCCGTCTCAGCATTAAATACCACAATGTCATCTAAATGGAATTCGAAGATACCAAAAGGGCAGACAGAAATCGTTAAGTCGGAAGACAGACAAGACCATGGCCAACAAACTTAAATGAAAGACAAAGATATAGCACAAAACACTACACTGAAAATTAAAGCTAAGTTATCAATGAACATCCCAAATAAAATAAAATAATATAATATGGACAATTACTTTGGAGCTTCTAAGATGAAGATATCGGAAACTTGTTTCAAACTTCATTTCATTTACTCTAAATAATGAATTTTGCCATCTAGCAACATTATTTTTAAACCAAATTTGTTCATTTTTGTATCAACAGTGAAAATGATGGTACATTCCTTACTCCACTTTCGCTTTATAAAAAACGTTTTTTGCTTTCAAAAAAAATAGATTAAATAATTTTCTCATTATAACTCTTTGTGAATTATTTCTTTTGGGCAGGTCCATTCCAAGGTTGAATTCAGATACCTAATGAAGCCAAGCAAGTAAAATCCATGATCACTTCAATCGTTACTTGACTATTCTAATAAACACATCTTCAAAATATAAGTATATCGCAAAGAATGTCGAAATATATTCTAAAAAAATCAATTTAATGCCTAAGCAAATCGGACACATAAATATTTTTAGTATTTTTGAAGTTTACAATTTAAAATTTTAGCAATTTCAAGGGTAGTTGCATTCGAGTCGACCGCATGTACGATTTCACCTTAATGCATGTAATTACCTGATTTCCCTAAGAATGGGTAAAACACAGTTTAATCACGTTTTTTTTTATCGTGAGAATCGAAAAACTGACCCGACAAAATAAACTTCCGATGTCCTTGGAAGGGACGGGATTATTTGAAATGTACAACTATTTTTTCTAGTGATATTGGTTACAAATAAACTCGCTAGCTTTATTTTCCCATTATTAAAAGGAACGGAAATGAGCATATGAACATCATCTTCAGAAATACTAGCCTGAGCCTGCTTCCAGTAACTGCGAACATTCATTAGAGATCATTTTTGCATGTATTTTTGTTTTTAGCTCACCTGGCCTAAAAGGCCATGTGAGCTTTTCTCATCACTTGGCGTCCGTCGTCGTCGTCGGCGTAAACTTTTTACATTTTCATCAACTCCTCTGAAACCGCTGGGCCAATTTTAACCAAACTT
>JAULBM010058199.1:0-10363 GCA_032357055.1 Geukensia granosissima
CAAACATATTTTTATGTGCACTTTCCGTTAACGCGGCGTTAGCTTTATGTAACCTTTTGTGAGCATGCAACTGTATGGACTCTGGTTCATTGTTGAAGGCCATAATGGAACTTGTAGAAGTTAAAATTCTACTGTTACTTGATGGGTTTCTGTCTCATGGACAATCATGCCACATCTCCTATTTTTATACACATGTACGTCAATATCCTTCTTTTGCCCCCTAGTGTTTCTGATGAAGGATTATCCAGCAAAGATGTGGATTATGTCTTTCTGGCATATATTCCATATAATTTCTTTAAACAATAAGACTTGACGATTTTCGTGTTTCCATTTTGTATTTTCGTACGAGCATCTAATGTTACATGCATTATTTTAAAACTTTTGTTTCAGATCTAACAAAAATACACTAATCGCACAGATATAAATAAATTTTACAATGCATCAATTTGTTTGTTAATTCTCGGAAGGGAACTTCCGATCTTGTAGTCGAATCGTTTCAAGTGATTTTGTCGGTACAGTATAAATTTATCGCTTCCTTATAAAAATATTAATCAATTTTGGATTGCATCGATCTTGTCTTTTCTCAGGTTTATTTTCAATATAAAAATAGGAGATGTGGCATGATTGTCAATGAGATAGCCATCCACCAAATTACAGTCCAATTTAAACTTTACAACGCAGTATTAGGAAAATCGGAAAATTGTGCTTGATGACATCTGTCATGTTGAGAGGCTTGATGTCTTATCAGGAATATCATCCTAAGCTTGATTTCTGTAACTGCGAGCATTCCTTAGAGGTTCTTTGCCTTTTTTAGTTCTTTTTATCCTTTTTATTGCTTATGTTTATATAAGATATGATTAAAAAAAGTTTTTCATCGAATGTGAAATTTATTTTTATTGTAAACAGGAAATTTATACGTCAAGTATATTGAATATAAATTTCCGGAATATCAAGTACAACTTTACAATTTATATGATTGAAGTATGGTAAGTTACACGCTAATAAAAATTATTATTTTTTCTATGGAAAATATTGTTAAAATTAACTATGAATAATTATTATTCTCGCATTTAACAGTCTTTAAATAATATCGAATTTTCGAATTAATTGTATATATGCAAATATGATTTGGCATGATTGTCCATGAGACAGCCATCCACCAAATGACTGTGGAACTTCTACAGTTACCATAACGGGCTTGTAATAATGAACCGGAGTCCATACTGTAACGGAATGTGAAACTATTCATAAAATACGACAATCGACCTTATCTATTAAAAAATGGTAAACAAATAACAATAAATGACTCATTAAACAACGACAACCACTGGAATACAGGTGTCCGGCTTTGGACAGGCACATTAATTATGTGGCGAAGTAAAATAAGTTTTTGAGCGTTCAATTCCCCCTCCCCATCCCGGGACAGTGGTTTGACGAAACAGCATTTATTTGCCTTAGAATTAAGATCAGGACGAAAGGGGTTTATAAGAAGGAGGACAATTTTTGGGTATTTGATTTGTTGTGATTTATTATTTTTATCTTTTTATTGTACAAAGATAACTGTCAATTCACCTCAGTCTAAATTGAGCTGCATAACCCAAGTAAATTTTTGTTGTGATTAATATTTAATTTTTTTCCAAAAAAAAACGTTCGATTTTTGCACTTATGCTCGTATGTATTTGTTCGAAAATAAATATACAAAATTCGGCATGCAAACATTTTATATTTTATTACCAAAAAGACGACAAAATAAACTTTTCGGCAACAAAAAATACCATGCACCCAACAAAGGTCATTACCCTATCAGTCTATACAAATTCAAATTCTTAATGAATTTGGTCATACCGGAGCCTTAAGCACATATAACATTATTTGCTACATTGATTGCTAACTGTAACATATCCCGAGAATTCGTGTCATAAAAGCGCTGAAATTTGGAGGATATGTGATTTAATATGAGAGCAGGATATATTAAGGGACTCCCTTTCATTTTTCGGCCATTTTCCGAATAAATTTATGTGATCTTTTTAAAGCATAAGACTTGTTTCTTATACACCTAGGAACACATGTCGTTTTGTCACAAAACGGTCCCATGTTAGGAAGAGGGTTGTGTACCCAAAAACATATTGAGCAGTGAATCCCAAGCTATAGAATCAGTGAATCCCGAGCTATAAGAATCTGTGTTCTGGTTGATGTGGTTGTTTTTTATATTGAAGTGGAACTTGTTTTACAGTTAATTTTTATCTGGTCGAAGGATGAATATAATCACATTGTACTTTGGGACCTTAAACAGCTTGCCTAATGGTGTGATTATGTGTCAATTGTTGAAGGCCTAGGGGCAACCTGTAGATGATAATAATTTAACCGTTTTGTATGACTGTCTTTTAAATTGTCTCCATTTTTTTTATCTAAACGAAATATTCTTAAAATTCACGTCTTCCCGACTTCTTGATATAACTTAAAAATCAGGTACGAGTTTCCAAAAATTTTTAACAGCATTTTACAAACATAAAATACTAATCTGTATTTATGAGAATTTATTTCTAGTTGAAGACGTTACTAGCTAGTCGACTGATAATTTTAACTAGGAAGGGAGTATCTAGGACGAAAGCAATCCGCACATATCCTGCTTATCCATATAGTTTTATTTGTGTTAAAGCTTACGTTTTATTTATTTTATCTTTTAGCTGCTTTTCAGAACTTTACTTTTGTCGATATTGAAATTGGCTTTAATGCATTATGTAAATACAAACTTGAATAATGTCTGCCGAAATTATCGCAGCCTCGGTAAATATTACACGAAGCCATTCAGTGACAACACAATATGCGATGTCAACGATATATACGACACTAAAAAAGATGATTTAACGATAGATAGTATCGATATTGGAATATCTAATCAATACAAATGTGATGGGTTAGCGTGTGGAAAAATAACTATTGACGAATTACCAAAGGAATACAAAGAATTTTTCTTTACGAAAGAGACAATCGATAAACTAAACGAAGCATCGAGTACAGGATCATCAGACCCACTGCGCCCCCTGAATCCTGGTTTGTACCCGGAAATGACGCAACACGATAATGACAAATGTTGTCCTACGTAAGTTCTAAAGAATAAATACATATAAATATGAAAATGAAAATATAATGGTAATGACTGAAAAAAAAAAAATTGAAAGTGGCAGTAAACTTTAGGATTTAACAGTGTCCGCCGTGAAAAAGCGTCCGGAAGACGAAAGTTTTCTATGACAAAATCGGAGGACAGAATAAAACATATTGAAGATCATGAAATATTGTCCTCTTGGTTTTTCCTAAGAAAAATATAACAGGAAGGTCACTTTTACATAGACACTTTCTTTGGCTTACAAAACAACCAAACGATGAACTTTGGAGTTCAGGTGGAAAGTCATATTTTATTTATCATTTACATTGTATTTTGTAAGATTCTTTTCCCACATAGCAAATGGAAATGAATCGTCATCGATTCCAATTAAGTTCACATACATGTTTACAAATATTGAATGAATATCTTCGTTCACATTACATATACAATTAATAATATCGGAATCGACTTCAGTTTATTAATAGCAAATTTGTGTGATAATGTCGCAAAATAACAGAAGAAAAAAGAATGTAATTTAATACTTCATTTACTATTTAACTACTGTCTTTAAACCGTACTTTGTACAACAAATTCCAAACCTTTGTCTTTGAAATAAATGTTTTTGTCAAGAAATGAAGTTAACAGACAGAAGTAATTATTATTGTCTTTTTATCATATTTATTTTTTTCAGAGAAAGTGTGATAGAAACCAGACAGTCATTGAACAATATTCATGGGAAACTCAAAACAATTGTCAATTTTGATGGGTTTAATCAACTTATTCCAGTAGGAAATTGTGTGTAAGTTGCAAAATCAATTTTAAGTTAAAAATGAACTCCATTCAAGCAGACAAAACTGCATTAATTAATTGGTACAGTTATAGTCAACAAAGATTCACTCTATGTGAAGTTCTTTGAGTTAATTTGTAGCATCATTTTCAATTATTTGACTAATTAACTCTAAATATAAGTAATAAATGCTATTTGACGGAATGTATTGATGAGAAAAATCAGCCTCTCACTCATAGCCTTCGTACATTATTCAGTTCGTGAGTGAGTCGGCTGAGATTGCAAACTAATAAATTCCTTAAAATAGTCTTTATTACTAACATTTTCAATATTGTAACACGTGGAACTCAAAGATAAATAACAAAAGTGGAAATTGAATTCTTACGATGTATGTTACGAATATAAAAGTTTAATTCGTTTTCGTGCAGGATAATTGACGTCATAGAGCAGAGAAATAAGCATTGACTTAAAGCACCTCTACAATAACGCAGTTCTAAGTTTCTCATTCTCTTTTTTCAGCACAGTTTCCTGGGGATGTTCCAATTGTCAGCAACAACAACGGTTACATTTCCTGCTTGCTATGGATCCCGATACAGGAGAAATTATGTTAGATATGTTTTACGTTAACAGTCACTGTACATGTGTTCAAAAGTAAAATGTTATCCTATTCAAATATTGAAAAAAAAACTGAATAAAAGAATCATAAAACGAATTCGAAGAAACCAAATCGGAGCAGACAGAAATCCTTAGGTCAGGTGACCTTCATATATCCGGTCTTTCAACTAATCATGTTGTTTAAGATTTGTCTTCCCTTTCTGTACATGAAGGTATCCCAATATAAGTCAAATAGTAGAAATTGTCAAAATCGTATCTCTCTTCGGCTTCCGGGTAGTGTGGTATAAAGTTTTCATAGAAATCACTGCTACAACGTGCATCAAGTTCTGTCGAGGACAAATAGTTAAAGCTTTAATTTTTAGTTTTTATTAATAAGAATATTGAGAAAAATACCTTAACAACTTTGGCAGTCGTAGAAAGCAAATGCTTTAAGATAAAGTACAGAGGAAAGTCGGGTTTTTCTCCTTGCTCATTCTTACGTCGATGTGATGCACTTCCAACATTACAAAATCTTATTTTTAAACCAAACTCGGACTCCCGGAAATATGTTTTCGAAAAGGACTATAGAGATACCTAGCCTAACGGGAGAAAAATCTTACAGAATATAAAAAAATATGTATGTAATTCCGGTATGTGTATATACTTAAGTTGACGTCAATCTGTATATTGCTGACAAATGTGGGTTTTTACGAATAATAAGGCGTAAGTACAGCTTAATAATGCAATCGCTTATTAAGTGTGCACATATTACGGTCTAAAGCGCACCAACATTTAACGAAAGGCTTCCTGGTATAGTAGCCATTTGAATACGTTCGTCAAAAAACCCGTTGCATACCTTACCCTTCTAGATACTTGACCCCACTCTTTTTTATATAGGAGTTCGTGCGATTCCTTCCGGGGGATTTGACACAAATTGACTCTCCTGATTTTGACATCCTGATTTGACACCTATTTTGACATAATAGACTCTACGATAGGTGTTGCGTGCAGGACAGGAGATGCTTACCCTTCATGAGCACCTGATCCCACTCCTGTTTTTAAAGGAGTTCGTGGATTCTAAGTCTTTGTTTCGTTGTTTTGGTTTTAACTTTTAGTTTGTTTTAAATTTGTCTTGTCTCTTTGATCTCTTACATGGGTATTCTACACTGGACATGATATATCATTTTTCCTTATGTAAAGTTCGGATTTGTAATATCTGCTTCCTTTTTGTCTTTTATTTGTTTTCTATAAGTCTTACAGGACCTTGAGTGATAAAAGTTAAGATATTTCATCAAGATAACGATCAGTTGAAGCGTAGCGAACCACAAACTACAAGTCAATGAAAAAAAGTTTAGGATTTGTAACCATCGAAGACGGGCAAATCATTGCTTCTTTTATTTATCTGGACCTTGGCAGCTAGGTGTTGTCTCCCTTGAAGATGCCAGTTATATTTGATTGTGTTAAAAATATGATAAGATAGTGGAAACTAAGAAATTCTGAATACTGAAACAGGGGTTCTTAAATATATAGAATACAGGGAAAATGTTAAAGTAGCCACTAATTAAATAAATGGAGCTGATAAAACAGTTTATTAGATCAAAATCATCAATATTTTCAATTTTGAATCCACAGGAATTCTATGATATCAGCAGTCAAAATTTTCTAGACACAACCTTTCTGTATTTTGTCACTGCTTTGTAAACAGTTTTCACACCATTAAACGTTATATCAGATAATTCGTTTAATTAAATGCTAAATCGGTATAAGCAATTTGCGACGAATTAGTTCTTGTTCTTCAAATGTCAATTTAAATTAAACAAATAATTTCTTATCTTATATTAAACAAAATTTGAACATTTAGAGAAAATTATTTTAAATGCCCTTCATTGTTAAATTGAAAATATTAATGTTAATTTCAAATCGTGGACATGTGCCTAAATTTTCAAAGTGGACATTTGTCATTAATTATTGCTAATAACGATGTGGTCAAATTGTGATGATATAAAAATCCGAAGACTGTATAGTCCTATAATTCTTGGTAAAACTAGAGTCACCAGAGTACAAGTATGAAGGTATGTTGTATTAAATAGTGAAGACGAATATAAAGGGACATAATTCATGTAGATCTTTTGCACGATTTATAAATCTAACGTAAGAATCGATTTAATACAGATAAATTTTGATCTGGTTCAGTTGAATGATTAAAAATCTTTTAAACAAACTGAGTACGAACAACACAACACTGAAAACAAAAGCTAGAGTAACACGAACCGTACATATTCAAGGGTATGTTCAGGTGCAACGGAAGGGTAAGCAACACCTACTCTACTCTACTATTGGCAACAATAGTGTTACTCAGTAGACAAAGCCGGTATTCAAATCCCAGACCAAATGATGACGATAAGAGTAGGTTCAAGCACCAATCTAATTTCAACAATGTAGAACTACAGTGAAATATATCTGTTGACCGGCTAGCAATGGGACCAAACATTTCGACCAGCTTTAAGGGGTGGACAGATTACAGATGTCAATTTTATAATTGCAGAAACAATATAATTGGGGAATAAGTAATTGTGAGCAATTTACAGAGGTTGGCCAGATTTCTGGGGGCCGGGTTAGAGAGGTTTTTCTGTTACATTTGTAAATGTTGAAGGAAGAAAAAAAACAAATTTCCTGTTTCAGAAAGATTTGAAAAATTTAATTGAATTTGTTAATTTAGAAGACAGACAGGACCCTGAACCAACAAACACAAACAGAAAAATACCAGAACACCAAACAACACTGAAAACTATAGCTTAACTTAAACCAACCCAATGAAATATCCCCTTCGCAATGGTTGTTCCAGGGAAAGAATAGGCACTAGATATCTCCGTCCTGGAGTTTCTAGTCCTATAAGAGGAGTGTCCTTGGTTTTGGGGATGTATAAATTCACAATCGGTCAGTAGAGTGACGTGCAAGACGAGCCATCTTTAGGAAATGCTACGGTCTAAGCATGTTAAAGACCTTTTTAATAAGCTCATTTTGTCAGTAGGTAAAAATATCGATTTCGAAAGAGAACTCGCAGTTGCTGTCGGCTAGTCCAAAATCCGAAAACTACAGATTAGGAAACCAAGTTTTCGTTTACTATGCTGTCAACACATTGAAATTGAATTTAGTGTTTTAATATTGTTAGAAGTCTAAGAAAATACGAATTGTACAAATGCCAATATAAAAATATTTAGACAGGAAGTAGACAATGAAATAACCAATATAATATGGTAAATTTCGTATTGCGCTGTTAACAAGAAAGTCAGTATAAGTATCAATAAAAACCACATGTAAAGATTTAATATTATTACTGTGGCGATTTCCTTTTAAGACCTTGTTGATTAAGTTTAAATTTCCTACCTTTATTTACCACGTTCCCGTAAAAATTAGGATATGATATCCGTGTTTCATCAGATGGTTTCAAATATATCAAAGTTTAAATACCAAATCTATGTATTCATGAAAAAAAAGATAGTAAATGTTTTAATCAATTTGTGGTAACAAAATCCCTAACTCAATAATTTGTCAGTCATACAAAGATAGCGTTCATTAAAATCTGAAACGTTGCTACAAACACAGGCAAAACGAACAAGCTGAGAAATATATCAACGTATGAAGGAGCCAACGCAGCGTCCCAGTTAAGGAAGGAGAAATAAACAATTTGGAATAAGAAATCGTCACTCTTGTAATTTTTTGTGGACATTTAACCTTTAGAAATTTACACATCTAAATCTAGAATTACAATGTGCCAATACAATGATACTCCTCACCATTCTAAGTCTATTTATAATTTATGTTCTAAAGAAATTAAAATTAAATAATGACAAGGAAAGACTGAAATTTCAGTGTTACATCTATATTTACACCGGTTTATAAAACCAATTCCGCAATTACTTTATCATCAATCTTTATATATGAAATTTGCAACTTTAAAAAGGACTTTTTCAACCGAGGGTATAGAGATAGACTGTTCGTTTCTCCAGCAGCTTGTTGAACCCCTGATGAGGCGTCCTTTATCATGGATTTTGTTTTTTTTTCTTCTGTCCTTTATACGTTTTTCCAGTTTTTCGGTTTTTGTCATTTTTTCACATTTGTTATTTTGATCTCACACAAAGGTAATCTAAATTGTGGTTAATATACATTAGTAATACGCTGAGAGTCGAAAAAAATAATTGGAGGATACCAAAGTGTCACATAGAAATCGATAAATCAGAAGACAAAAAGACTATGACCAAAAAAAAAAAAGAGACGAAAGACTAAAAAATAAAGCTGGAGTAACACGAAGCCTACAATACTAAGGCATTTCCACGTGCTACTGGTCGAATAGTGACAGTAATCAGTAGACAAAGCCGGCGTTTACGGCAGAAAAAGCGAAACCTAATCAAAAACGGCAAATTAAGCTCTTGTTATTAAATTTTAAAAAAGGTAGAATAAACGTGATACAAATTTTGTAACAGGAAAATTATCAGTCTCATCGTCCTCTCTCACACATTTAGCAACAGGGCATTCGAATGTACACTTTAATATTATATATGTTTATACTCAAATCTCCATATTTTATTTCTCAGGCTGATATTTTAATGGTAGTTTGTATATGGGTGGCTTGTACAGTGGTAATTGCCGAGTTTTCCGACCGAAGAATAGATGACACCTGTATTCAAAAGTGCGACAACATATTTAATGAATGCTTTGCTGCATGCAAAAATGCGTTTGCGATTAATGACCCAAGATTTGACAGTTGTGCTTACAATTGCGATAACACTGTCGCACCATGTTTTGTAAACTGTTTTTAAAGAACCTCTTTTTGAGTTGTAGCAATTTTATTAAATAAAAATAAAAAAATAAATACTCTCATTATGATAGCATAACTTTTTAATTGAAATTAATAAGTGTTTTTTCACACGATAGAGATAGACTGTTCGATTTCTTGGTCGGCTTGTTGAATCCCTGATAAAGGGCGTCCTTTGTTTAGGTTTTTGTTTTGTTTGGTTTTTCTCATCTGAACTTGTTTGTCCAGTTTGTCTTAGAATACCAATGGGAGAGATCAAAAGTGCATAGTTCAAAATACAACACAGATTTGAAACAAACTAAAAGATGAAACGAAAAGAAAAAAAAAGGAACAAATGCTTGGAAATTATTTCCAAACCTAAGTGGTATATGATTTTTGGACGTAGGATTATTCAATGATGAAACATCATCGATATTGCAAAAAAGTTAAATTTTACGATGTAGCCAATTTCTTTTTGTTATTTGCAAGAGTCCCCAAATCAATGCTTCATACGAGTACAAAAAGATCGGCTAGTAGGGGCGCACAACTTGTGCCCATTGAAATGCCAACGGTATGTTGAAAACTCTTCTACCAAATTCTACAAAAATGTTAACAATCAGAACTTCCAGCATTTTCAGAATATCACCTCAGTGTAATTATTAGAACAAGTGGTGTGTTCTCTTACAAAGTAAGACATCTTTTTACCTGAAACCAAATATCTATATCTTTGATTTCAATTTTGTTTAACAAATCCGATGGATTAATTTATGACTGTTTAAAGTTGTGAATGTGGAATCGTGGTATTCAGGGATAAAAAGTCAAACGTAGGAATACTTGTACAAATTGTTATAAAATTGGATTTGAGGTATTGAAGCAGGTCTCTCGAATTTTTAAATACCAGTATTTAAATTTGATTAAAACCGCTTGTGGTCTACGCTTTATCATAGTACCTTTGTAGGCCTTCCTTGGCTGTCGACAGTATAGATGAAATAATTACTTTTTCGGAGCACCTGAGTCTACCCCCCAGTTTTTTGGTGGGGTCCATGTTGTTCATTTGTTTTTTAGTTTTCAGTGTTGTGTT